>WNWK01005302.1:0-123215 GCA_009830355.1 Cherax destructor | reverse complement strand
ATATAAGGTCTTGAGGGTATCTCTCAAGAGAGAACCCCAATAATGGATTCAAGTTAGATAAGTTTAGATTTAGAAAGGATATAGGAAAGTATTGGTTTGGAAATAGGGTAGTTGATGAGTGGAACAGTCTGCCTAGTAGGGTTATTGAAGCAAGGACCTTGGGTAGTTTTAAATTTAGGTTGGATAAATTCATGAGTGAAAGGGGTTGGATTTGAGTGGGAATTGCACATGAGTAAATAAAATTATCAAAGCTTATTTCTTAGGTAGCATTGAAAATTAGGTTGAACAAATATTCTGTTAGTGGGATGGAATGTGAAGGACCTGCCTAGAATGGGCCAACAGGCCTGCTGCAGTGTTCCTCCTTTCTTATGTTCTTATGTTCTTAAGCCTTCTTCTCACGTTTCCTTTTATAGTTCCTTGATAATGTGAGTAGTCACGAAAGCGCTTGGAATTCTTTTATTTTTTCATAGTGGTTGTTTTGCATATTTTGATATCACCTGTTTACTGTGATTTTTTTGCATATATGTATATATATATATATATATGTCGTGCCGATTAGGTAAAACTTGCTATTTTGGCTTAAATAGCAACGCTCACCTTGCCATATAAGACAAGTGAAAATTTGTGTATGCAATAATTTCTCCAAAATCATTCTGAACATAACGAAAAAAATATATTTCATTGTGTTTTTTTTACTATTAAATTAATGTTAACGTATCTAAAATATATTTAGTTGAGTTAGGCTAAATTAAATTGCGCTTGTTGTAATAAGGTTAGGTAGGTTTTCAAAGTTTCTCTTGGTACAAAATTAAAATTTTTTACATTAACATAAATGAAAAAAATATATCTTTAAACGTATAAGAGAAAATTTTAGAAAGGACTTAATTTTAGATGAGTTCTTGCTAATTGACCAGTTTTACCTAATCGGCAATTATATATATATATATATATATATATATATATATATATATATATATATATATATATATATATATATATATATATATATATATATATATATATATATATATATATATATATATATATATTATATATATATATATATATATATATATATATATATATATATATATATATATATATATATATATATATATATATATATATATATATATATAATCCTAGGTAGTAGGTTGGCAGTCAGCAACCACCCAGGGAGGTACTACCGTCTTGCCAAGTGATTGTAAAACGGAAATCTGTAATTGTTTTACATAATGGTAGGATTGCTGGTGTTATAGTGGGGTTTCTAAACTATTGTTTAGGGGACCATGAAATTGACTCGTGTGTGTACAGCAGGGAGACCCTCTCGCCCCTTTTCTGTCTGGTCATCAAGGAAGTCACAGAAGCGCTCTCCAGTGAGCTCAGTATCTGGTTCTTTGAGGATGGTACCCTAGCTGGCACTACAGAATCTCTCCTAGAGAATATCAGAAAAATAAGTCACTGGAGAGAGCCTGGGCCTATCTTTAAACCCCACCAAATGCGAAATAGTTTCAACTAATCGACAGATCACTGAGGATATTAGTGCTATTTTGGGAGGAGCACGAGCCATTGAGCCAGCCAACAGCACACGTGATGCCTTCTAACTACTCACCAGGTGCCTGTCCCACCCAAAACTTGCCTACTTCTTGAGATGATCCCACCGCAGTCCAAAACTCAAGGAATGTGACTCTCTTCTAAAGACCATGCTTGAGAGTGTATGGAATCTTTCCCTTGAAGATGGACAGTGGTTGAAAACTTCACTTCCAGTCAATCTTGATGGGGATGGGGTATGCAAATCCTCCTAGGTTGCCCTACCAGTTTTCTTATCCTCCATAGCATCAGACAGGTTAATGAAGCAAATTCTTCTGGACAATTTTGGTGACTCAGCAGGAATACAGGCTTCTAGCTACACCAGTGTCATTACCGAATGGGAGACTCTCACTGCTCCAGCACCAAACCTAGTGCAGCACTGGCCTACAAACAGTTGAGTTGGGATGGCCCCATCACTGAAAAGGTGTTTGTCAACATGCTCAGAGCTGCAACACCCAACAGGGAGACTGCCCATCTCCAAGCTGTGAGTGCACATCACTCTGGGTACTTGCTCCAAACGGTACCCATTTCGGCAATGGGAACACGCCTCGACCCACAGACCCTCTGTATAGCAGTGACTCTCCACCTTGCTGCCCCAGTTCACAAGGAATATACGTTTATTTGCGGCGATGCACAAGCTGACCAACATAGTCTACATAGCCTAAACTGCTTCAAAACCAAGGGTTGGCACGCAAGACACAATGAAGTCAACGACATCATGAAGAGAAGCCTTGCTACAGCTGGATGCCCAGCCGAGAGAGAGCCCCGATCCCTAGCATCCAGTAATGTTCGCAATCCCGCAAACCGCCCTGACGAGATCACCATCTATCCTTGGAAAAATGGCAAGCTTTTAGCATGGGACTAGACCTGCGTGTCGATTCTGGCTGACACCTACATCCGTCACAGTGTCGGGCAACTGGGAGGCGCTGCGGATGGCAGGGAGGAGTACAAGATTAGCAAGTACAGAGACACAAGCCATCAGTATCAATTTGTCCCTGTGGGATCAGAAGGAAAAACCATATACTATTTCCTAAAAGAACTGAGTTCCAGACTCACTGACACCACCAGGGATCCAAGAGCGGGCACTTTCATGTTCTATCACCTCAGCATGGCCATCCAGAGAGGAAATGTTTGCTGCATACTGTGTGATATAGCTCAGGTTTTCCTTGCCAGGTCAAGGGGAGACCTGACCAACCAAGTGTTAAATGTCACACCCGGCCTTGCAGGAAGGTGCGATAACTGTAGGGAAGACTCCTGGCACCATAGGTCTTACGTCTTTTGTTCTTGAAGGCAACATTAAGGAGGATGTCTCCCAAAACCTGGAGTTAAGGGGAAGGGGGTGTATGAAGCATTATATAAGTTCAAGGAAACAGCTAAGAGAAGAGACTTGGGGGAGAGCCTTGCCTGTGTGCAGAGGGATCTCTGGAGGAGACTTGTGTTGAACTTGCCGCCGTGTATAGCTCTGGGCGAGGAGCTGGAGTCTCTGTGGGGAAACTTGAGGGTCTACAATAGCTGGGAGCAGAGAGCTCTGGAGAGATAGTTGTCGCCAGTGTGGGGTCTTGGGACCCGTGGCTAGTGTGTGACTGAGTCCCTGAAGTGAACTGTCCTACTGAACTTATATTGTAAGTTATAAATATTCTCTTTTTCGTCAGTTAATTTGTAACCCTTGTCTCACAACTTCTGTGTAACCCCATTCATCTGTAATCCATTCCAGTTCTCGTGTTCCCAATGATCTTACTGTCTTCGTCTGTGTTCTGTCCATTATTTCTTCATTATTTTCAAATTATATTTGTACAGTGGTGTGTAGTGTTAGTGGTGGTGGGTGACCTTACACTGCCTACCGCTCTTGTCACTGACCTGTCACATGACCTACCTACTTCCTTCCCTCCCACTCCTGCCTCTATTCCAGTTCTCGTTATTTCCATTATTATCATCTTCCACCCCGTTATATGACACCTGGAATCGCTTCCAGCTTCAAAGGAGCTGGAGGAGATTCATAATCTTTGATAAATTGTACCAATGTATTCATATCTGAGCTTTAAAAAAAAATTATTCCTGCTGACCTAAATATATATACTATTCTTCCTTGAAGCCTTTTTATACACTTCCCCGAGCCTATGGGTCCTACAATTTGCACTAGAGGTGGACACCAATATATATATATATATATATATATATATATATATATATATATATATATATATATATATATATATATATATATATATATATATATATACATTATATATATATATATATATATATATATATATATATATATATATATATATATATATATATATATATATATATATATAATATATATATATATATATATATATATATATATATATATATATATATATATATATTTATATATATATATATATATATATATATATATATATATATATATATATATATATATATATATATATATATATATAAATATATATATATATGTCGAGCCGATTAGGTAAAACTGGTCAAATAGCAAGAACTCATTTAAAATTAAGTCCTTTCTAAAATTTTCTCTTATACGTTTAAAGATATATTTTTTTCATTTATGTTAATGTAAAAATTTATAATTTTGTACCAAGAGAAACTTTGAAAACCTACCTAACCTTATTACAACAAGGACAATTTAATTTAGCCTAACCCAACTAAATATATTTAGATACGTTAACATTAATTTAATAATAAAGAAACACAATGAAATTTTTTTTTTTCGTTATGTTCAGAATGATTTTGGCGAAATTATTGCATACACAAATTTTCACTTGTCTTATATGACAAGGTGAGCGTTGCTATTTAAGCCAAAATCGTAAGTTTTACCTAATCGGCACGACATATATATATATATATTTGCGATTTTTGCTTAAATAGCAACGCTTTTCTTGCCGAATAAGGCAAGCGAAAATTTGTGTATGTAAGAATTTCGCAAAAATCATTCTGAACCTAACGAAAAAAAAATTGTTTATTATTATTAAATTATTGTAAACTTATCTAAAATTTATTTAGTTGGATTAGGCTAAATTAAATTGCGCTTGTTATAATAAAGTTAGGTATGTTTTCTAAGGTTCTTTTGGTACAAAAATTATTAGTTTTTACACTAACATAATATCGAGACAAGGGAGTATAATTACCAGGATAACAGTGAGTACAGGTAGTATAATTACCAGGATAACAGTGAGGACAGGAAGTATAATTACCAGGATAACAGTGAGTACAGGAAGTATAATTACCAGGATAACAGTGAGGACAGGAAGTATAATTACTAAAATAACAATGAGGTCATAGTAATAAATTACTAAGATGAAACTGAGGTCTTATTTAAAAACTCATCCAGCGTCCATATCACCTTGTATGAAAGTGCCATCCAGCGTCCCTATCACCTTGCATGAAAGTGTCATCCAGAGCCCCTATCATCTTGCATGAGTACCATCCAGCGCCCCTATCATCTTGCATGAGTACCATCCAGCGTCCCTATCACCTTGCATGAAAGTGTCATCCAGAGCCCCTATCATCTTGCATGAAAGTGTCATCCAGCGCCCCAATCACCTTGCATGAGTGCCATCCAGCGCCCCTATCACCTTGCATGAGTACCATCCAGCGCCCCTATCACCTTGCATGAGTGCCATCCAGCGCCCCTATCACCCTGTATGAAATTCTCTTCCATTGCTTTCAGAAGCTTGTATGAAAGACTCATCCTGCGTCCCCAGCACATTGTATGATAGTCTCATTCAGTTTCCACCTGTGCCACTTGCTAGTATTTTAGGAAGCGCTGGTCATTCACCCTCGTTGTCATGGTTTCCCGATACACCACCAGGTGCTCCGCCGCCGTACCCGAGGGCTAGACAGGTGTGTGTTCCTATTACGAGTTCGGAAAAAAAGAATTGTGAAGAAGTTACGTCAGGGAGTGTTGAGGTCCGCTGATATAATGACCAATATTCTGGTTAGCTTCTGAGAACAAGAGGGAGACCAATAGTTTCCCAATAGTCATTAAGGTTTACGTAGCTGCTCGCTTCTTGTGTTGTCGTGTGTCACCTCCGGAAGTCTCGGCCAGATTGTACTCTTGGGAAAGAGATTCCTGCTCCTAAAACTTTGTGAGAGAATGTTGGTATTGTTGCTAGTAGAGGACTGGTATTGTTGCTAGTATAAGGCTGGTATTGTTGCTAGTAGAGGACTGGTATTGTTGCTAGTAGAGGACTGGTATTGTTGCTAGTAGAGGACTGGTATTGTTGCTAGTAGAGGACTGGTATTGTTGCTAGTAGAGGACTGGTATTGTTGCTAGTAGAGGACTGGTATTGTTGCTAGTAGAGGACTGGTATTGTTGGTAGTAGAGGACTGGTATTGTTGCAAGTAAAGAACTGGTATTGTTGCTAGTAGAGGACTGGTATTGTTGCTAGTAGAGGGCTGGTATTGTTGCTAGTAGAGGACTGGTATTGTTGCTAGTAGGGGACTGGTATTGTTGCTAGTAGAGGACTGGTATTGTTGCTAGTAGAGGATTGGTATTGTTGTTAGTAGAAGACTGGTATTGTTGCTAGTAGAGGACTGGTATTGTTGCTAGTAGAGGACTGGTATTGTTGCTAGTAGAGGACTGGTATTGTTGCTAGTAGAGGACTGGTATTGTTGCTAGTAGAGGACTGGTATTGTTGCTAGTAGAGGACTGGTATTGTTGCTAGTAGAGGACTGGTATTGTTGCTAGTAGAGGACTGGTATTCTTGCTAGTAGAGACTGGTATTCTTGCTAGTAGAGGGCTGGTATTGTTGCTAGTAGAGGACTGGTATTGTTGCTAGTAGAGGACTGGTATTGTTGCTAGTAGAGGACTGGTATTGTTGCTAGTAGAGGACTGGTATTGTTGCTAGTAGAGGACTGGTATTGTTGCAAGTAGAGAACTGGTATTGTTGCTAGTAGAGGACTGGTATTGTTGCTAGTAGAGGACTGGTATTCTTGCTAGTAGAGGACTGGTATTCTTGCTAGTAGAGGGCTGGTATTGTTGCTAGTAGAGGACTGGTATTGTTGCTAGTATAGGGCTGGTATTGTTGCTAGTAGAGGACTTGTATTGTTACTGGTATTGCTACTGGTAGTAGACTGGTATTGTTACTGGTAGTACACTAGTATTGTTACTGGTAGTACACTGGTATTGTTACTGGTAGTACACTAGTATTGTTACTGGTAGTACACTGGTATTGTTACTGGTAGTACACTGGTATTGTTACTGGTAGTACACTGGTATTGTTACTGGTAGTACACTGGTATTGTTACTGGTAGTACACTGTTATTGTTACTGGTAGTACACTGGATATTGTACTGGTAGTACACTGGTATTGTTACTGAGTATGGTACACTGGGTATTGCTACTGGTAGTACACTGGTATTGTTACTGGTAGTACACTGTTATTGCTACTGGTAGTACACTGTTATTGTTACTGGTAGTACACTGGTATTGTTACTGGTAGTACACTAGTATTGTTACTGGTAGTACACTGGTATTGCTACTGGTAGTACACTAGTATTGTTACTGGTAGTACACTGGTATTGTTACTGGTAGTACACTGGTATTGTTACTGGTAGTACACTGGTATTGTTACTGGTAGTACACTGGTATTGTTACTGGTAGTACACTGGTATTGTTACTGGTAGTACACTAGTATTGTTACTGGTAGTACACTGGTATTGTTACTGGTAGTACACTGGTATTGTTACTGGTAGTACACTGGTATTGTTACTGGTAGTACACTTGTATTGTTACTTGTAGTACACTGGTATTGTTACTGGTAGTACACTTGTATTGTTACTTGTAGTACACTGGTATTGTTACTGGTAGTACACTGGTATTGTTACTGGTAGTACACTAGTATTGTTACTTGTAGTACACTGGTATTGCTACTGGTAGTACACTGTATGTTACTTGTAGTACACTGGTATTGCTACTGGTAGTACACTGTATTGTTACTGGTATACATAGTTTGTTACTTGTAGTACACTGAGATGTACTGGTAGTACACTGGTTTGTTACTGGTAGTACACTTGTATTGTTACTTGTAGTACACTGGTATTGCTACTGGTAGTACACTGGTATTGTTACTGGTAGATACACGGTGTGATCCATGAACGACCAGGTTTACATCAGCATATTGGAATTATTTCTTTTAAGAAGTTCGAGTCTTCCTAAGCAAAGAATAGATGTATTAAGAACAGCAAGAGAAAGCATAATGAGGATGCTAGTAGCAAGGTCTTCTATTATTATTTACAAAAAAAGAGCACCAGTTCCTAGAAGAAATATTACAAGTTGTACATGGATAGTTTGCTGATTACTTTGTCTTTTGTATATAGTCTTCTCATTATATCCTTGAATTTGAATTAATTAAGCCACTTGATGACGGAACATTTACAAATATTGATACCCAGATGTTACACGTGGGTCTAATTATTCATGTTACAAGTTGTCCCCGGCCAATAGGAGCACTCTTTTGTCGTAAACCTCTAAAGAAAAATATAATTATTCCCTGCTATGCTCTATGTATGTGATGAATATATTGTGTCAGGTTGACAGTATTGTTCCTTGAGTTGTGGTGATTACTACCCCTGTAATCTCGGCCTCTTACCAACTGCCTCTCTGCAAGCAACTCCTAGCCCCTTATTTTAATAATTTGTCTCTCTTAGCAGGAATGATTCAGCCATAAGAGCTGTCGTCTTCTCTCCCAACAAAGGTAATCCTGTTATTGTCCTTGACTGCGAGGATTACATTTGAGTCTTGGTTCGCTGACTCTCTCACCTACACTCCTCTTATTTCCAACTCTCATATTTCCTTAAAGAAAACTTTCAGTCACAAACTATTATTCAATCTCAGCCCCCTATTTTTTTTTAATTTCCGTCTTATCTCTGCGGTCTTCCTAAAACTGGCTCGACTATCTCGATGAATTTGTTGTGTGTCCATGAAACTCTGGTGTTTCCCAACCCTTCCATGTTACTCACACTCTCGCCTCATCTATCAAGTTTTAAGCTTGAATAAAAATTTAACCCACTTCTTCCTTACTTTTAGTGCTTTCTGCAATATATAAAATGTACTTCACATGTAACTAAATATTGTTCAGCACAAAAAGTCATTAGCATGCGGTGCTAGTGTTAACATTTGCCGCACTGTGACGTGAATAAGAAATAACACGAGATATTTAACACTACACGTTAAGACTTTATTTACTACACTTACTTTACTGTTAATATATTTACAAAGTTTTCCGCTGGAGTGTGGAGGCGTCGCGACCAGCCCAAAGCTGTCCCGGCCAGAGAGTGTAAATGTGGGAATATTTCAGGATATTTTCACCCCTTCCCCTCCTACCTGGGATATATGATGAGGCAAATACTAGTTGCACACACGAATGTGATAATAAATATGCAACATTTTTCTCACCAGGAAATTACGCTTCAGTTTTCTTACAGTATTAATAACATTAATTAAAAGATAGTTAGTGTTACCAGAAATTTATGTACCTTAGCACCAACGTAAAGTAAATATAATGTGTTGAAAGTGTTGTTTTGTGATACTACCTGGAGGGTGTTACCGGAGCGTGTTTCTAGAGGGTGTTTCTTGAGGGTATTACTAGAGGGTGCTTCTGGAGGGTGTTTCTGGAGGGTGTTTCTGGAGGGTGTTTCTTGAGAGTGTTTCTGGAGAATGTTACCGGAGCGAGTTTCTGGAGGGTGTTTCTGGAGGGTGTTTCTGGAGGGTGTTTCTGGAGAGTGTTTCTGGAGGGTGTTTCTTGAGGGTATTATTAGAGGGTGTTTCTGGAGGGTATTTCTGGAGGGTGCTTCTTGAGGGTATTACTAGAGGGTGTTTCTGGAGGGTGTTTCTGGAGGGTGTATCTAGAGGGTGTTTCTTGAGGGTGTTTCTTGAGGGTGTTTCTGGAGGGTGTTTCTGGAGGGTGTTTCTGGAGGGTGTTTCTGGAGAGTGTTTCTGGAGGGTGTTTCTTGAGGGTGTTTCTGGAGGGTGTTTCTTGAGGGTGTTTCTTGAGGGTGTTTCTGGAGGGTGTTTCTGGAGGGTGTTTCTGGAGAGTGTTTCTGGAGGGTGTTTCTTGAGGGTGTTACTAGAGGGTGTTTCTGGAGGGTGTTTCCGGAGGGTGTTACTAGAGGGTGTTACTGGAGGGTGTTTATGGGTGTTACTAGAGGGTGTGTCTGGAGGGTGTTACTAGGTGTTACTAGAGGGTGTTTCTGTAGGGTATTTCTGGAGGGTGTTTCTTGAGGGTGTTTCTTGAGGGTGTTTCTTGAGGGTGTTTCTGGAGGGTGTTTCTGGAGGGTGTTACTAGAGGGTGTTACTGGAGGGTGTTTCTTGGTGTTACTAGAGGGTGTGTCTGGAGGGTGTTACTAGAATGTTACTAGAAGGTGTTTCTGGAGGGTATTTCTGGAGGGTGTTTCTTGAGGGTGTTTCTTGAGGGTGTTTCTTGAGGGTGTTTCTGGAGGGTGTTTCTGGAGGGTGTTACTAGAGGGTGTTACTAGAGGGTGTTACTAGAGGGTGTTACAAGAAGGTGTTACTAGAGGGTGTTACTGGGGCTTGTTTCTTGAGGGTGTTTCTGGAGGGTGTTTCTTGAGGGTTTTTCTTGAGGATGTTTCTTAAGGTTTTTTTCTTGAGGGTGTTACTAGAGGGTGTTTCTGGAGGGTGTTTCTGGAGGGTGTTTCTTGAGGGTGTTACTAGAGGGTGTTTCTGAAGGGTGTTACTGAAGCGTATTTCTTGAGGGTGTTTCTGAAGGGTGTTACTAGAGTGTGTTTCTGGAGGGTGTTTCTGCAGGGTGTTTCTGGATGGTGTTTCTGGAGGGTGTTTCTAGAGGGCGTTACTGAAGCGTATTTCTTGAGGGTGTTTCTTGAGGGTGTTAATTGAGGGTGTTACTAGATGGTGTTTCTGGAGGGTGTTTCTGGATGGTGATCCTGAAGAGTGTTCCTGGAGGGTGTTCCTGGTGGGTGCTTTTGAAGGGTGTTCCTGGAGTGTGTTCCTGGAGTGTGTTTCTGGAGTGTGTTCCTGGAGTGTGTTCCTGGAGTGTGTTCCTGGTGTGTGTTCCTGGTGTGTGTTCCTGGAGTGTGTTCCTGGAGTGTGTTCCTGGAGTGTGTTCAAGGAGTGTGTTCCTGGAGTGGGTTACTGGAATGTGTTTCTGGAGTGTGTTCCTGGAGTGTGTTCCTGGAATGTGTTCCTGGAGTGTGTTCCTGGAGTGTGTTCCTGGAGTGTGTTCCTGGAGTGTGTTCCTGGAGTGGGTTCCTGGAGTGTGTTTCTGGAGTGTGTTCCTGGAGTGTGTTATTGGAGGGTGTTCCTGTACGGTGCTTCTAGAGGGTGTTCCTGGAAGGTGTTCTGGAGGGTGTTTCTAAAGGGTGTTTCGGGGGTCAGTGCCCCCCCTGCCCAGTCCATGACAAGGCAACGAAGAACTTTTGGGAGGTTTATGATATATGAAATTTGTTGTTGGAAAAACAGTCTACATACTGACAGTAAAGCTGGCCCTTCATTGGCCCTTCATTGGCCCTTCATTGCAAATTCAATAATGATTGTGAAAATATTATATTTCAAAACGAATAACAATAGCTATCATGAGGCCATTTTCTGACATCACTGTCAGGTCAAATGATAACACAGAACCTCCAGCACCACTAACTGGTCTTCCAGAACCCCAGCACCACCAACTGGTCTTTCAGAACCCCGGCACCACTAACTGGTCTTTCAGAACCCCGCCACCACTAACTGGTCTTTCAGAACCCCGGCACCACTAACTGGTCTTCCAGAGCTCCAGCAACACTAACTGGTCTTCCAGAACCCCAGCACCACTAACTGGTCTTCTAGAACCCCCACACCACTAACTGGTCTTTTAGAACTCCTGAACCACTAACTGGTTTTCCAGAACTCCACCACTAACTGGCTCTAGAAGATCAGTTAGTGGTGTCGGGGTTCTAGAAGACCAGTTAGTGGTGTTGGGGTTCTGGTCTTCTAGAACCTCGACACCACTAACTGATCTTCTAGAACCCCCAGCACCACTAACTGGTCTTTTACAACCCTGACACTAACTGGTCTTGTACAACCCCGACACCACTAACTGGTCTTCCAGAACTCCAGCACCACTAACTGGTCTTCTAGAACCCCGACACCATTAATTGGCCTTCCAGAACTCCAACACCACTAACTGGTCTTCTACAACCCCGACACCACTAACTGGTCTTCTAGAACCCCTACACCACTAACTGGTCTTCTAGAACCCCTACACCACTAACTGGTCTTCTAGAACCCCTACACCACTAACTGGTCTTCTACAACCCCGACACCACTAACTGAGTCTTCTAAACCCCGACACCACTAACTGGTCTTCTAGAACCCCTACGGTTTCTAGACCTACTAACTGGTCTTCTACAACCCCGACACCACTAACTGGTCTTCTAGAACCCCTACACCACTAACTGGTCTTCTACAACCCCGACACCACTAACTGGTCTTCTAGAACCCCGACACCATTAATTGGCCTTCCAGAACTCCAACACCACTAACTGGTCTTCTACAAACCCGACACCACTAACTGGTCTTCTAGAACCCCGACACCACTAACTGGTCTTCTAGAACCCCGACACCACTAACTGGTCTTCTAGAACCCCGACACCACTAACTGGTCTTCTAGAACCCTGACACCACTAACTGGTCTTCTAGAACCCCTACACCACTAACTGGTCTTCTAGAACCCCGACACCACTTACTGGTCTTCTAGAACCCCTCCACAACTAACTGGTTTTCTACAACTCCTACAACACTAACTGGCCTTTCAGAACTCTAGCACCACTAACTGGCCTTTCAGAACTCCAGCACCACTAACTGGCCTTTCAGAACTCCAGCACCACTAACTGGCCTACCAGAACTCCAGCACCACTAACTGGCCTACCAGAACTCCAGCACCACTAACTGGTGTGGAAATTACTATGATTTAATTTGCTTCTGTGTATTTTGTTATAAAATATTATGTAGATAGTTAAGGGCGTTTACATGTAGCCGAAACGAGTAACAGAAACTGGGCGTGAGCCTGTTGCTGTAATATGAAGCATTATAATAATAATAATAATAGTTTATTTAGACAAGGTACAATGATACATCGTTAGGTAGACATGATACAATGATACATAGTTAGGTAGACATGATACAATGATACATAGGTATAAATGAAGTGTACATGCCAAAAGCCCCTAATATGCTGTGCATTGCGGGCATTGAAAATGGATGGGAGAGTGTTTTGCGAGGATGTATTTTAGAGAGCCAGTATCCTTGGTATGGACTGTTTCCTGATATACATTACCTAGCTTAACCTGAGAGGAATACGCTGAGTATGTTTGTTGATGAGCATCCAATTCCTGAAGTGATCACAAGAACGCTATTAACAGAAATTTCGTGGATATTTGACCCTCTATGGATAATGAGTCCAATCACCATCAGAGGTAAGTTATTAATCCAGGAAGCCTGCAACTTAAACAGGGATTGGACGAGGTCCTGCCTAAGGGATATCAAGGGCAATGACAAGCAATTGTAAATATTTACACTCACGTATATTCCACTGAAGTTCATAGCAGTGCTACTACAGGAAGCACAAGTTAACTGTATAATGTTTGTGATGCCTGTACAAAAGATTACAGTACTGTGACTTCTCAGTGATGCTACTGGAAGTCACAAACTTGCGTTCCAAACAAGGGTAACACCAGGTGGTATTGTAGTTAGTCACAACGTTTGCCCAATATCTATTAGAGGTCTTAGCAAAATCAGTCTATGAAAATCGGGTCCATATATGGTCTGTTAATGAGATATCTCACCAGTGGCTCAGAGACTGTTATAACAAGATAATGTACATCAAGAATCATATATGATAGACGTTACAGATGAAGGAATATTGTATTATACATGACGTACCTGGACAACCTTGAAAGCGGTAATCCCGCACACTTGTTGTCTAGGGGAGTGGACATAAAGGAATTTATAAATAATTCATTGTGATTTCTCGGTCCTGCATGACTGATAGGGAAAATTGTTGGCTGGAACATATATAAATTATATCTACTAGTCCTTTAGTAACTATTGTAAAAAGAGATGCAACTTACGATGATATTCTACAGTTGCCGACACACATCACTAGATATTCAAAACTGAAAAAAAAAAAAAAAATATTTTGGCGTCACGTGTCTAGTTTTCAAATTTCTTCAGAAAATTAAATATGATTTTTCCTTCACTTCAGTACTGGGTACAGCGTATACAGAAGAGTGCTCATCCCACTGAGGTTTAGGATTTAAAAAGAAAAAGAGAAATTGCTTTGAGAAGCAAGGTAACGAACCGGAGACAGTCATTTTTTATCCTTCCAGATAAGCAGTCTGTCAAAAGGCTTCTCAAGCATTGTGTAATATGTCGAAGGGCAGAAGCAAAACCTTTATTTATCCTGGACCTTCCCCTCCTTGTGTTGTGAACGTGTTCAACACAGAAGAGCATTGAAAGTGTATATGATAATGGTTTACAATATCGACAAGTTGATAAGGGATTCACCACCTCAAAACTACGTCTTCAAGGGTGATTGACTGATTACATCTCTACTGTTGCCTCCACTGTACTCAACTGAAGAAGAAATTAAGACACATGTGCAACATCTGGGTATCTTTATTGTAGACGTTTCGCCATCCAGTGGCTTTATCAATACAAATTCTTGGACGTAAATTGAAGATAGTAGAACTGAAGAAGCTTACTGTGTAGGCGAAACGTTTTAGAATAAAGTTACCTAACTGTTGTGCATATGTGTTATCAAATAACGAGAGTTAACTATACCAGTTTACCCACATTTGACAAAAACATCTAATAAAATACCAATAAAAGTTTACATCTATCTCTTTACCTGTGGCACTACACGAGTCATACAGCTGGAGGTTGCCACAGACATGACCGCCAAAAACTTCGTGACAACATTTCGAATAATTGTAGCAAGAACTTCTCTGAATGTCACGATTTCAGCTCACTTTATCTCGACGGGATCCGTATCAATCCCGAAGAGAACCGGATGCTGAGACAATGCCGCCGTGAGTGGAAATTTATTACGCCACGAGGTATTTTAGGAAGGTCCTTTATAATTAGAAAATTAGTTTAGAAATAGAGGTAGGAAATAGACGCATCGTGTACAGTAGTGACCAAATCTCGATCGAAGAAACGCATATACCTTCATATTTATGATAAACATTTTGAATAATTTTCTTTCATTGAAACGCCACGTGATAGGGAGTACAATAACATTAATGCTTTGAATAACAATTTCACACGCAAGAGAAAAGTGGTCTAGGGTGTGGAAGCTACAGTCTTATATAAGTGGTTTAGAAAACCGACAAGTTGAAGAGACACTTATGGCCTTCTTCAGTCCAATACAAAGAAGAACGGTGGAAGGAGAGGAAGAGTTTGAGGTAATCAGTTCCTCAGCCTGAAGTATTGGAAGGGACAGTTTAGTCAGAAGTCTGCCAGGGAAGTTAAACTAGTGTCCGGAAATGACCAGGCAAAAATTCAACATGTGGAAACTGTCCATAGAACTGGAGGAAATGTGCTAAGATTTTGTGAAGTAGAAATTGATGTTGAAGGTGTCATGGGTCTGCATGGATGGGGGGGTAAATTTTGAATTGAAATATATATATATATATATATATATATATATATATATATATATCTGTTTATCTGTGCTGAGAAATATATCCATCTTTATCAATGCTCTGTTCTCAGTATATACACATCAAGAGAGCTGTGGTCCTCAGTGTTTATACACGGTGTACAACCTTTGACAGTAAATGCTATATTATTTCAGACTTTCTGTACCAGTCAAGTTGTTTAAAATATTTTATTTATTGCTAAAATAAAAACTTTTATTGAAATCTTTTATGTTTTATTTTAGTTATTCAGTTAACGGGGAAGAGTAAACAGGTGAGGGTCATAGAGCGTCTGGTGAGTGGTAAGCAATTATGTGGTGTAAACCCAGGAAGAGTGAAGTAACTCTAACTTCCTGGATCAAGAGCCATTCACTAGTATTCAACAACGCCCTCAATCCCCATCCCCACCACCACCACTCCACGATGGATAACTTTATTAGTGCAGAATTTAAATTTTTTAAGAGATCCTTTCGTCTGGAAATGACAACACTGGGAGACATCAGGAGAGTTTCTATTGGTGCGACCAACGTTTGAGTTTTAACAAAGAGAAGGAAGCTATTGTGTATTTGGTGGTATTATGGCGGAGGGAACCCGCTTGCCAAGTAATGTCTTGAGAAGCCGCTTCTTCTGGGGACAAAATACCTTTAATCTCCTTCAAAGACTCGCTTTTATGAGTTCTGATTCTGCATCCAGTATTCGAGTCTCTGGTAAAAGTTGTGTCTTTGATGTTTGAGGCATTGATAAGGGGATCCAGTATAAGTGAATACACAGACTCCGAGATGCCTGGGATTAAGAACACTCGGGTAAAGACGAGGCAGACAGAAAGGACACAGGTAAACAGGAGGTAACAAGGTGAAAGACGGAAGGGAGTCGGTTAAAAATGTGATAACTTTAGAAAGCCTCTTCTGATTAACTTCAAAATTTCAACATTCTTATATTCTAGTTAGAAGAAGGTTTATTAGTTCTGTGTTTAGATTTTTTTTTTGACCATTTATAATCTCGAAATGGTATTGAATTAATAATTAAACAGCAAAAAGGTTCCTTGATGCTGATGAAGGGCTCTTGATCCAAGTAAATATTCTTATCTTCCCATTAGACCGAATCTGAATGCCTCCCGTTTCCCCGGTGCTATTCTACCCTTATGGTTTTAGCGCTTCCCATGATTAAAATAAAAACATTTTGAACCGCATCAGACTTAAATGATTAATGCCTTCATACATTTAAGTCACCTTAATTTACATTCAATATATTTCAGTCTCTTCCGAAAGGCTTGAATTTTTAATGGCTGATGCATCATGCAGTCAGGACAGCATCCATTAACTTGTAGACCGAATTCACAGAATTCCATATTTATATAGACGTGCAAAACACCGCTAGGACGAGCAAGATATTAATGGTCCAAGTCGGACCGAAACTAGTCGAAATTAAAGTATCCTATGTGTGGGTTATCTGTGTATTGTTCAAGTCACGGTATTGTGGTTTATTTTTATTCTTTACGATTACTCAGTCCTCTGGAGAAAGCGATTAGATCGAGATAAAATCCTAGAGTCCTTGAAGAGTACACACATAGCTCCTAGTCATCAAGGAGGCAGTAGAGCACAAGTCACACACCAGTAGCCCTAACCTCCCACATCATCAAAATCTTTGAAAAGGTGATGGGACATCATGCGGCAAATTTGACGTAACACTAACCTTATAAAATGGAATCACTTGTTACTGTAAGATAACTGGAGAATAACTCCTGTAAGAGACTTCAAATTCTCAGCTCTGGTGTGGTTCACAGAGAGAAATTTTCGTGTTGTTATTTGGCTGCCAGTTTCATTAAATAAATACTAATGTTGATTTCCCTTCAATAACTAAAGAAAGCCTCTTCTGACTGGCTTAAAAATATCAATGCTATGCTATTGCATTCGATGAGAATGGCACCCTGTAAGTTCAGGCAATGTGTTCCCGAAGGGGTACCTTTAGGTGGTTACATAAGAACATAAGAAAGAAGGAACAATGCAGCAGGCCTACTGGCCCATGCGAGGCAGGTCCAATTCACCTACCGGCTTAAGCCAATGCCTTAAGGTACTCAGGTCAGGTCACATTCACTAAGGAAGGAGCACGGCATCTGACCTAGTAGCACAAGCTAGTCAGGTCCAACTCACACCCACCCTCACCCACTCATGTATTTATCTAACCTATTTTTAAAACTACACAACGTGTACTCGGGAGTTTGTTCCACTCATCCACAACTCTATTACCAAACCAGTGCTTTCCTATATCCTTCCTGAATCTGAAGTTTTCCAACTTATCCATTACTGCGAGTCCTGTCTAGGCTACATACTTTTAGCAGTCTATTTACGTCCCCTTTATTCATTCCTGTATTCCTGCCTGGGTTATTCCCGTTTTTTTCCCTTCCGTTAGACTTTCGTTCAAAACTTGAGATAGCCTTATCCAACCAGCTTCAAATTTTACACGCAAATATAATGTAACGGAGTAGAGTTGACGCAACTCTTGGGAAGTACAGACCAACTCCATCAGTAATATTCCCTATTTCTGAAACTTCATTATCATTCAAAAACGAAGCTTCATACATTAAACAAAATAGATATTTTCTAATTATAAGATGGAAGAATTGTTTTTGGAGAACGTATCTATCATTTTTCCATTTTTTAATTTACCAGAGTGGTGTTTTACCAGTTAAATCACGATAAATAAAGTAAGTCTTTTCTGAACGGTTTCAGCATTTCATGGATGATGCATAATACGAACAGGAGAGCATCCATGAATTTAATTCTGTGTGGCAAATGTGTCAATATTCTTAGTTAAAACAGATAGAATCGATGGAATCCATGTGATTACCGTACAATGCCTCTACTGATCGACTTCAAACTTTCAACTCTATTGTGTTTTCCAGGTTTCTATTTGGAAGAATAAATCCAAAGTTGACAATTTTATCAAATAATTAGAGATATTGATTTTCAATGAATAACTGAAGACTATTATCGGTTGCAAAATATTAAGGCTGATGCATTCTATAAGTAGAAATGCGACGCCCTAAAAGTTGAGAATGTGCTGATGTAAATTTTAAAGTTTACTGAAATCGTGGGAATTTAAAGTCATTCTGAATGATAGATCAAGTTATCTTACTTTACATTATTTCTTCAGAAGGTCATACACACATTGACAGCCTCACACACACACTGACAGCTTCACACACACTGACAGCCTCACACACACTGACATCCTAACACACATTGACAGCCTCACACACACTGACAGCCTAACACACACTGACAGCCTCACACACACTGACAGCCTAACACACACTGACAGCCTCACACACACTGACAGTCTCATACTCACACTGACAGCCTCACACACACACACACACTGACAGCTTCACACACACTGACAGCTTCACACACACTGACAGCTCTCACACACACTGACAGCCTCTCACACACACACTGACAGCCTCTCACACACACACACACTGACAGCCACACACACACTGACAGCCTCACACACACACTGACAGCCTCTCACACACACTGACAGCTTCACACACACTGACAGCTTCACACACACTGACAGCTTCACACACACTGACAGCTTCACACACACTGACAGCTTCACACACACTGACAGCTTCACACACACTGACAGCCTCACACACACACTGACAGCTCTCACACACACTGACAGCTTCACACACACTGACAGCTTCACACACACTGACAGCTTCACACACACACTGACAGCCTCACACACACACTGACAGCCTCACACACACACACTGACAGCCACACACACACACTGACAGCCTCACACACATACTGACAGCCTCACACACACACACTGACAGCTTCACACACACTGACAGCCTCACACACACACTGACAGAGCCTCACACACACTGACAGCCTCACACACACTGACAGCCTCACACACACACACTGACAACCTCACACACACACACACTGACAACCTCACACACACACTGACAACCTCACACACACACTGACAACCTCACACACACACACACTGACAACCTCACACACACACACTGACAACCTCACACACACACTGACAACCTCACACGTCAGTAGTCCTCCAGCAGAGAGAGAGCGAATGTAGTAGCGACCAGCAAATACGCGGAACCAGGAACTATAACTTGAGGCCTACAACCACAAATAGGTGAGTACACAGGTTCCTCAAATGTCCCACAAAAGTGTAGCTTTATTGTGAGTTATACAACACAACAAATGACATACACCGGGGCTAACAGAGGGAGAGTGAACTGAGTAATATAACTAGTGAACAACGCGAGAAAGATCACGAGGGAAATTGTTATTCAGGCATAAATTAATTGATTATGACAACATACACTTGCCTGGCCCATACCTGGCAGGTGTTTTTCAAATTCACTCCCACTGACAAAAAAAATTTGCCAAACACGTAGGTGGTACTACTAGTTCCCCGAAGTCACTACTAGTACCCCGAAGTCACTACTAGTTCCCCGAAGTCACTATTAGTTCCCCGAAGTCACTACTAGTTCCCCGAAGTCACTACTAGTTCCCCGAAGTCACTACTAGTTCCCTGAAGTCACTATTAGTTCCCCGAATCACTACTAGTTCCCTGAAGTCACTACTAGTTCCCCGAAGTCACTACTAGTTCCCCGAAGTCACTACTAGTTCCCCGAAGTCACTACTAGTTCCCCGAAGTCACTACTAGTTCCCTGAAGTCACTACTAGTTCCCCGAAGTCACTACTAGTTCCCCGAAGTCACTACTAGTTCCCCGAAGTCACTACTAGTTCCCCGAAGTCACTACTAGTTCCCCGAAGTCACTACTAGTTCCCCGAAGTCACTACTAGTTCCCTGAAGTCACTACTAGTTCCCTGAAGTCACTACTAGTTCCCCGAAGTCACTACTAGTTCCCTGAAGTCACTACTAGTTCCCGAAGTCACTACTAGTTCCCTGAAGTCACTACTAGTTCCCGAAGTCACTACTAGTTCCCGAAGTCACTACTAGTTCCCTGAAGTCACTACTAGTTCCCGAAGTCACTACTAGTTCCCTGAAGTCACTACTAGTTCCCCGAAGTCACTACTAGTTACCCGAAGTCACTACTAGTTCCCCGAAGTCACTACTAGTTCCCCGAAGTCACTACTAGTTCCCTGAAGTCACTACTAATTCCCCGAAGTCACTACTAGTTCCCCGAAGTCACTATTAGTTCCCTGAAGTCACTACTAGTTCCCCGAAGTCACTACTAGTTTCCCGAAGTCACTACTAGTTCCCCGAAGTCACTACTAGTTCCCCGAAGTCACTACTAGTTCCCCGAAGTCACTACTAGTTCCCCGAAGTCACTACTAGTTCCCTGAAGTCACTACTAGTTCCCTGAAGTCACTACTAGTTCCCTGAATTCTATTTTTCTTCGACAGGATCTTTACTAGGTTGTATCCGCTTCGTCGTAATCACATTTGCAGTAAGTGCCAAACTTCACTCTCTACCACTGTATTCTTTAGTGGAATCTCTGTAATTAAATAACTAATAATGCTTGACTCTGCAAAATCTGGCCGCAAAATGTAATTAGTAAGTTTATTTAGGTATAGGTAAACATAGCTACAATTATTATACATAGTTTAACATATGTGTAAATTACCTAGGATAACCCCAAAAAATAGTCAAAGTGATTTCCGTTTGAGTCCTTGTAATTGTTTAATATTTAAAGCCTAGCAGTAAGTTAGAGTAGAAATCAGTCATGATCATAATCTTAAAAATTATAACAGCTACAGTAAGTAACTCAACTGTGTGAAAATCAGTTACAGTTAAAGGAGTTACAACAGGAATAAAGTAAACTGAGTTATTTACATGAGGATCAAAGAGAGGATCAGCTTACAATAACCAGCTACACAAATGTTTGCTTTACAAGAAATTACTCTCCTCCCCTTCTGTAGCTTCATTAATTAGGTACCGTTTAGGTTCCCTACTGATCTGGCTCATGCTAGGACAGGCTTTGACATGTTTGTACGTAACTAATCAAAATCGTAAATCCACATTGTAACTTTGCAAAGAAATAAAATGTTTGTCTTTGATGTGTAGGCAGTTCCGCTCCACTCTTTTATTATATTGTAAAAGGTGTTTGAGGCCTTACTGATCTTCACAGTGTCTGCCTCTTGTTGCCTCAGGACGAAACTGAGCTTGGCTCTTGTTGCCTCAGGACGACACTGAGTTTGGCTCTTGTTGCCTCAGGACGACACTGAGTTTGGCTCTTGTTGCCTCAGGACGACACTGAGTTTGGCTCTTGTTGCCTCAGGACGACACTGAGCTTGGCTCTTCTTGCTTCAGGACGACACTGTGCTTGGCTCTTGTTGCCTCAGGACTACACTGAGATTGGCTCTTGTTGCCTCAGGACGACACTGAGTTGGCTCTTGTTGCCTCAGGACTACACTGAGTTTGGCTCTTGTTGCCTCAGGACGACACTGAGCTTGGCTCTTCTTGCTTCAGGACGACACTGTGCTTGGCTCTTGTTGCCTCAGGACTACACTGAGCTTGGCTCTTGTTGCCTCAGGACGACACTGAGCTTGGCTCTTGTTGCCTCAGGACGACACTGAGTTTGGCTCTTGTTGCCTCAGGACGACACTGAGCTTGGCTCTTGATGCCTCAGGACGACACTGAGCTTAGCTCTTGTTGCCTCAGGACAACACTGAGCTTGGCTTTTGTTGCCTCAGGACGACACTGAGCTTGGCTCTTGTTGCCTCAGGACGACACTGAGCTTGGCTCTTGTTGCTTCAGGACGACACAGAGCTTGGCTCTTGTTGTCTCAGGACGACACTGAGTTTGGTTCTTGTTGCCTCAGGACGACACTGAGCTTGGCTCTTGTTGCCTCAGGACGACACTGAGCTTGGCTCTTGTTGCCTCAGGACGACACTGAGTTTGGCTCTTGTTGCCTCAGGACGACACTGAGCTTGGCTCTTGTTGCCTCAGGACGACACTGAGCTTGGCTCTTGTTGCCTCAGGACGACACTGATATTGGCTCTTGTTGCCTCAGGACGACACTGAGCTTGGCTCTTGTTGCCTCAGGACGACAATGATCTTGGCTCTTGTTGCCTCAGGACGACACTGAGTTTGGTTCTTGTTGCCTCAGGACGACACTGAGCTTGGCTCTTGTTGCCTCAGGACGACACTGAGCTTGGCTCTTGTTGCCTCAGGACGACACTGAGCTTGGCTCTTGTTGCCTCAGGACGACACTGAGCTTGGCTCTTGTTGCCTCAGGACGACACTGAGCTTGGCTCTTGTTGCCTCAGGACGACACAGAGCTTGGCTCTTGTTGCCTCAGGACGACACTGAGCTTGGCTCTTGTTGCCTCAGGATGACACTAGAGTTTGGCTCTTGTGGCCTCAGGACGACACTGAGCTTGGCTCTTGTTGCTCAGGACCACATGGCTTGGCTCTTGATGCCTCAGGACGACACTGAGTTTGGCTCTTGTTGCATCAGGACGACACTGAGCTTGGCTCTTGTTGCCTCAGGACGACACTGAGCTTGGCTCCTGTTGCCTCACGACGACACTGAGCTTGGCTCTTGTTGCCTCGTTATACAAAGTATTTTATAGGTTTTTTTTCTTATGCAATATGCAATTCATTAAAGGATATTTTTATATATTAATTAGAAGCTTTCCCATTTTGTTTCCAAGAAAAAAAAAAGATTATTATTAAATATTAATAAACAATGGCGAGTACTGTTGACACAAGTGGGATCCACTGTACTTTATCTCTTTCATATAACATAGTCAGTATGAGATCCACTGAATAATCTCATTATTTAAACTGTTATTGAACCTTCCCACACATAATTATTAGAAATAGATTTTAAAACTCACCTTCCCACACATAATTATTAGAAATAGATTGAAAAACTCACACTCTATCAACTCTAAGCTTATTAACTAAGTACATTTGATAAATAAGAACATATGTATTATAAACTTTAGTACATTTAATCTATTTCATATATCATTCATTTTATTACACGTTAAACTACATTATTTGTATACTGCAGAAAAGAAATAAATTATTTATATTACATATATATTGATACTGTTCAGAAGAGGCAGACTTATTATTGAATAAAAATCAACATTATACAATTTTGAAATAATAATTGGCAAAATGACAACTACACATTCCACCAACAAGAACAACCTTCTAAGCAGGATACTCCAGTGTTGAAAAGAGTGAAACAGCACAGAAGAGGATTTCTAAAGTTATCACATGGAAATCAAAATCAATACACAAATAACCCGCATATAGAAGAGAGGAGCTTACGACGACGTTTCGGTCCGACTTGGACCATTTACAAAGTCACACTAACACAAAGAAGAGAGGTAGGTAGTTTATATAGGCCGGCCCCAGTCGGCCTATATAAACTACCTCCTCTCTTCTATATGTGGGTTATTTGTGTATTGTTCGTCACGGTATTGTGCCTTTTTTTGTTATAAATCAAAATCAAGATTGATTTATCTACAAATTGGATCAGAGAACACTTGCAAACGCCTATTGTTCCTCGAATCTTTCCCAAGTTATAGTTCACCAAGATTGAGAAGTTGAAAGCCGATCGCATATGACATTCTGAAACTGTAAACAAAAGCCTTGGAGGAAATTGATGAAAGTGAAGAACACAGTAAATAATAAGGTTCAGATTCTAGCATAAAGTCGTATGATAAAATATTTAAGAATTCACTAAGCTTTTAAAATTTTAGAAAACTCCATTAAAACGCTAGTTTTTTTTTAATGTTTCTCAGTTTTCTTGTCTACGTTACACTGTATTTAAAAATTCTTTACAATTCTATAAAAAAAAAATTATTTGATTTAGTTTTTCAATTAAAAATAACATATTATCTATTGCCAATTATACTCACACATTAAGACATCCTTAGATTTTTAAGGAAAACAAGGACAAAAATATATTTATTAAAAAAGTACACTTATTTAGCAGCATTTTCTCTAACATTTATTAAAAATTATAATTTCTAAGACTTCTGATAGTTGTTTCATGTTTTGTTTTTTTCCATGACGTCATAATACTGCTGGGTAGGCCTGTGTTCTGATGTTATGTCTATCAATTATTTCTAATATTTCGTATTATTATGTATAAAATGCACCATCATATTAAGTTTGCAGCCGATCAGAATTTGCGTCAAGTTATCGGAAATTATCACGTTATCGGAAATTATCAAGTTATCGGAAATTATCACGTGGAAACCAGTGTTACAACTACTTAATCTGCAACCAAATTTACACCTTCACAGCCTAAACCCATTAAACGTTTCACCCATTTCACAATCTGCATCTGCCATTAACAATCCATTTCCTTGGATTACGAATCACTAGCCAGCCTCAAGGGAAATATTAAACAATAATACAAAATAATACTATACAATTTCGAGGTTAAAAGAGGTACAAAGGCTGAAAAATTTGAAGCCGATCGGAAGAGACATTCCCCAGTTATCACACGGATTCTAACGATTTCAAGTTTGATGTAAAAATGTAGTGCACTGACAAATTTGCCCGCACAGAAACTAAACTTAATGGAAAATATCCTGGCCTCAGGACGCATCAGTCATTAAATACTGATTGGCTAAAGCTCTCGCTTCACGCACGGAGGGCCTGGGTTCAATTCCCAGCGGGGCGGAAACATTTCGAAGTGTTTCCACACACACATATACAACAGGCCTAGTTTCTAATTGACATGAGCCTAGGACTTGTATTTCACTCCCCACCGCAGAGGATTTGGGAAGTTATCCGTGACATTCCCGGTCGCTGGAAATGGGTTCTACAACTTTGGTTAATGGGCACTGGCACTGAAAATTTAAAGCCGATATGATAAAGCGTTCTCAAGTTATGAACGAAAGTCTGGAGTAAGAAAATACACAAACAGAAGAGGTAAAGAATAAGTTGAGGCAAGTACTTACATGTGCCCCGTCGGGGATACTTAGTATTGAGCGGCTGCCTTCAACCTTAATAATTTCATTACCTCACCACCAACCAACCACCAACAAAACTACCATTGTGGAAGCTTAATAATAATAATGTTACCAGTAACAAGGATGTGTTAGGCATAGGAGGGAGGGAGGGGGGAGTACAGAGATTGCATATTGCATATTCAACTCTTCCTTAGTGGCATCTCTCACGCTCGCTATCTTCTGCAACAACATCGTAATATACGTCTTGTTTACTGCCCTCTTCTATCATATAAAAGAGAGTAGCAACACAATGTTGATGAGCCCAGTTTTGTTAATAATTAAAAATCATATTATTTTTCGTATAGACTCTCTACTCTCAATACTACCCATCTTCCCTCCATCGCTCTTACTTTCTCTGTTTCCTCTTTCTCTAGTTTCAACATTGCATCTCCTCAATGTTATCTCCTCGTTACTCTTCATAAACTCCTGAGATAACTTCAGATGGAGACTTTTGTCAACTGTCACAGGAACTTCTCGGCAGTCTCCTTCACTCTTGTTCTCACCTTCCTTGTCTGCTGCCTCTTCCATCCTCTCAGTCTCTCTTATCTACAAGTCCCTCTTCTCCCTTTATTGTATACTCCTTCAGTCTCTCTTATCAGTACTTGCTTACTTCATGACTAAGTAAATAATTTATGTTCTCCTGTGAGCCAACTCACATTATAATGTTGACTCATATTACTGTTGGACACTGACACTAACAAAATAATTATTTAGGTATACTTATTTCAAACAATGATGCCATAAATAATCATTTTACTCTCCTCCCAAACCCAAGTTACTGACACTTCTACACTTAATACCTTCCAAACACTTATATATTGTTTGTCTCACTCTGAAGTAAGTTGTACAAACACACAAACTCAAAAATATATTTCATACTCACAGATGATGTTTAAAACATTCTCACTTCTTCCTCACAATTGAATAAACATTAGATATGTTTCATGGAAAGTGGATGTTATGTTTCCAAGTTTAGTAATGTGTAATATGGAAGAGACTTAATGTATACAACGAATTTCCACTACCTACTACAATTTTGTCTCTCTGGCTCTGTCTGTCTCTCTCTCTCTGTCTCTCTCTCTGTCTCTCTCTCTCACAAGGGCAAAGAAGACAGCATACAGAGTATAGGCTAGGTGGCCAAAGACTACAAACCTCACTCAGGGAAAAGGATCTATTGGTGAGTATAATACCGAGCACATCTCCTGAGGCGCACATGAACCAGATAACTGCTGCAGCATATGGGCTCCTGGCAAACCTAAGAATAGCGTTCCGATACCTACTAAGGAATCGTTCAAGACTCTGTACACCGTGTACGTCAGCCCCATAATTGGAGTATGCAGCACCAGTTTGGAACCCACACCTGGTCAAGCACGTCAAGAAATTAGAGAAAGTGCAAAGGTTTGCAACAAGACTTGTTCCAGAGCTAAGGAAAATGTCCAACGAAGAAAAGTTAAGGGAAATCGGCCTGACGATACTGGAGGACAGGAGGGTTAGGGGAGACATGATAACGATATACAAAATACTGCGAGGAATTGACGAGGTGTGTAGAGACAGGATGTTCCATAGATGGGACACGGGAACAAGGGGTCACAATCGGAAGTTGAAGACTCAGAGATGTTAAGAAATATTTCTTTAGTCATAGAGTTGTCAGGAAGTGGAATAGTCTGAAACGTGACGTGGTGGAGGCAGGAACCACACAATTAGTGAGCACAATACACACACACACTGGGACAGCACATGACACACAGCAACACTCACAGCATATAAGGCGGCTTGCAAACCTAAGAATAGCGTTCCATACCTACCAAGGAATCTTCAAGACTCTGTAACCGATATACGTCAGGCCCATACTGGAGTATGCAGCACCAGTTTGGAACCCACACCTGGTCAAGCACGTCAAGAAATTAGAGAAAGTGCAAAGGTTTGCAACAAGACTGTTCCAGAGCTAAGGGGATGTCCACGAAGAAAGTTAAGGGAAATCGGCCTGACGACACTAGAGGACAGGAGGGTTAGGGAGACATGATAACGACATATAAAATACTGCGAGGAATGATAGGTGGAAGAGACAAGATGTTCCAAGAGGACACGAACAAGGGTCACAATTAAGTTGAAGACTCAAGAGTCAGGGATGTTAGAATATTTCTTAGTCATAGAGTTGTCAGGAAGTGGAATAGTTGAAAGCGACATAGTGGAGGCAGGAACCAACATATGACTAGGTTGATAACCACAAAAGGACTAGTACAATCAGTGAGACACACACACACACACACCCACACACACACCACACACACACAGAACAACACACACACACACACACACACCACCACACACACACACACACACACACACACACACACACACACACACACACACACACACACACACACACACACACACACACACACACACCCACACACACACACACACACACACACACACACACACACACACACACACACATTGGACGAGACACAGATGAATGAGATGGTAAGTTTAGACAAATTAATATAAGATTAACATAAAGCACAGGTTTATTATTATTATTATTTTATTTTTATATTAACACATCGGTCGTTTCCCACCAAGGCATTGTAGCCCGACAAAGAAAAACTTTCATCATCATTCACTCCATCACTGTCTTGCCAGAGGGGTGCTTTACACTACAGTTATAAAACTGCAACATTAACACCCCTCCTTCAGAGTGCAGACACTGTACTTCCCATCTCCAGGAATCAAGTCCGACCTGCCAGTTTCCCTGAATCCCTTCATAAATGTTATCTTGCTTACACTCCAACAGCACGTCAAGTCCTAAAAACCATTTGTCTCCACTTGCTGGAAGTCCAAGCCCCTCGCACACAAAACCTCCTTTACCCCCTACCTCCAACCTTTCCTAGGCAGACCAATACCCCGCCTTCCCTCCACTACAGATTTATACACTCTTGAAGTCATTCTATTTTGTTCCATCCTCTCTATATGTCTAAACCATCTCAATAACCCCTCCTCAGCCCTCTGGATAATAGTTTTGGTAATCCCGCACCTCCTCCTAATCTCCAAACTACGAATTCTCTGCATTATATTCACACCACACATTGACCTCAGACATGACATCTCCACTGCCTCCAGCCTTCTCCTTATTGCAACATTCATAACCCATGTCTCACACCTATACAAGAGTGTTGGTATAACTATTCTCTCATACATTCCCCTTTTTGCCTTATTATTATTATTATTATTATTATTATTATTATTATTATTATTATTATTATTATTATTATTATTATTAGGTGACGAATAATGGGATATCAGATTGGAGGGAGAGAGTATGGAGGAGGTGAATGTATTCAGATATTTGGGAGTGAACATGTCAGCAGATGGATCTATGAAGGATGAGATGAATCATAGAATTGATGAGGGGAAAAGGGTGAATGGTGCATTTCGGAGTCTTTGGAGACAAATAACTTTGTCCATGGAAGTAAAGAGGGGAATGTATGGGTGTGAAGCATGGGTGATGAATGTTGCAACAAGGAGAAGGCTGGAGGCAGTGGAGATGTCATGTCTGAGGGCAATGTGTGGTGTGAATATAATGCAGAGAATTCGTAGTTAGGAAATTATGAGGAGGTGCGGGATTACCAAAACTATTTCCCAGAGTGTATTAATATTGGTAGAATTACCGACAATATGTAAAGTAAAAGAATACAAATGCAACTAATGTGACATTTTATTGTGGCAACGTTTCGCTCTCCAGGAGCTTTGTCAAGCTGTACAGCTTGACAAAGCTCCTGGAGAGCGAAACGTTGCCACAATAAAATGTCACATTAGTTGCATTTGTGTCCTTTTACTTAACATATTATCCAGAGGGCTGAGGAGGGTTGTTGAGGTGGTTCGGACATGTAGAGAGAATGGAACGAAACAGAATGACCTCGAGAGTGTATAAATCTGTAGTGGAGGGAAGGCGGGGTAGGGGTCGGCCTAGGAAAGGATGGAGGGAGGGGGTAAAGGAGGTTTTGAGTGCGAGGGGCTTGGATTTCCAGCAAGCATGTGTGAGCGTATTTGATAGGAGTGAATTTAGACAAATGGTTTTTAATACTTGACGTGCTGTTGGAGTGTGAGCTAAGTAACATTTATGAAGGGATTCAGGGAAACCGGCAGGCCGGACTTGAGTCCTGGAGATGGGAAGTACAGTGTCTGCACTCTGAAGGAGGGGTGTTAATGTTGCAGTTTTATAACTGTAGTGTAAAGCACCCCTCTGGCAAGACAGTGATGGAGTGAATGATGACGAAAGTTTTTCTTTTTCGGGCCACCCTGCCTTGGTGGGAATCGGCCGATGTGTTAATTAAATAAAATAAAAATTTTATTACTGCACATAAATACATATTGGGAAGTACAGTGTCTGCACTCTGAACGACGGGTGTTGATAAGTTCCAGTTTTATAACTGTAGTGTAGAAGCGCCTCTGGCAAGACAGTGATGGAGTGAATGATGAGGAAAGTGTTTCTTCTTTTTCGTTTCACCCTGCCTTGGTGGGAAACGGTCGATGTGTTAAAAAAAATATTAATATTATACTCTGCAATTTATTAACAATAATATTTTATAGATCTTTAAGTTAACTTACTAATTTATTTGTTGTGGTTATACATCTTAACGAAAGTTCTATTATTCAGGAAATATATTAGTTAAAAACTGACCAATAAATAAATTTGCAACTTGCAGTGTTGTTCTTCTCAACTCACACGAAGAGGATTTACTCTTAATCAAAAACTTGTTGTTGCTATTTGACCATTGAATTTCTTCCACGTGTGAACTTCAACTGTTTATTTCACTGTTCAATGTTCACTGTTCACAGCAACAATTGTCTATACATTTTTCTGGTAAATTACAGTTCACGATAACGCTGAAAAATGTTCAAAAATTATTTTTATGGATATTAATTGAAGAACAAACTTCAGGTCTGCCAGTTATGCTGCCGAGGTGAGACTGGCACAGTGCCAGACTTAATTGGATTGCTTGTTAGGTGTAAAGCCTATCAAATATACGAGGTTTTTTTTATGGTAGCTTTTCACTTGTACTTCACCACTCAAATATACTCTAATCACTAAACCAGGAATTAAAGCAATCTCTCGGTGTATATTTAAAGTTGTTCGTGTATATATCACAACAAGTGGCAGGTTCTGAGAGATTTAAAGTTGTTCGTGTATATATCACAACAAGTGGCTGGTTTTGAGAGATTTAAAGTTGTTCGTGTATATATCACAACAAGTGGCAGGTTCTGAGAGATTTAAAGTTGTTCGTGTATATACCACAACAAGTGGCTGGTTCTGAGAGATTTAAAGTTGTTCGTGTATATACCACAACAAGTGGCAGGTTCTGAGAGATTTAAAGTTGTTCGTGTATATACCACAACAAGTGGCTGGTTCTGAGAGATTTAAAGTTGTTCGTGTATATACCACAACAAGTGGCTGGTTCTGAGATATTTAAAGTTGTTCGTGTATATACCACAAAAAGTGGAAGGTTCTGAGAGATTTAAAGTTGTTCGTGTATATACCACAACAAGTGGCAGGTTCTGAGAGATTTAAAGTTGTTCGTGTATATATCACAACAAGTGGCTGGTTCTGAGAGATTTAAAGTTGTTCGTGAATATATCACAACAAGTGGCTGGTTCTCGGAAGCCAGGCACTTCTCTTGCTCACCTCTCTCAGTGTAATCCAAATTCTATTTTTTTGGTTTAAAATTATTGTAAACTTATAAAACTTTTATGAGATTAAGCTAACATTAATACCGATTTTTCTTGAATGAATTTGAAATATGAATTAGACTTGACATAATTTGTTGCATCACTCGCACTCTGTGTCCTCACCGTCAAGCTTGACTGGTTGTTGCAACAATATCAATTCGTCTTTTCAAGGTAAAATTATTATTTAATATGTCTTAAAAATATTTTCTTATTACGTTTATAGTTAAAATCTGCAAGAATATTCACAATATTCATTTAAATTTCATAGTCAATAATGTTTCAGCGCTGTAATAGCATCTACAACACAGAGATATACACCCATGTGTGTGTGTATATATATATATATATATATATATACTATATATACGCAGATTAAAGTATTCTTGCCTGATAGTGTCCAATTTACTCAAAGATAGTTGCTGATAACCTTCAGTAATCTATGCATTTAACGCAGACAGAAGACACTTTAGTTAAAATACACTCACTGCTTCAGGTTAAAATGTAAATTCTGAATTGTTTACTTATTTATTAATACTTATACATAAGATTTTAACATACAATACATTTATATTTACGCATTTTAATGGCTGCTTCTGACAATTAATTGATGTTTGTTGCATTGACTGCCGCATTATTTCCTAATTTCGTAAACTAGACTTATTTTATTTTGTTGCCCAATATGAGAAAGGTATGTCTGAGTCTCGTGAGGCCCGCACCCTCTGGTGAGCCCCGCACCCTCTGGTGAGCCCCGCACCTCTGGTGAGCCCAGCACCCTCTGGTGAGCCCCGCACCCTCTGGTGAGCCCCGCACCCTCTGGTGAGCCCAGCACCCTCTGGTGAGCCCAGCACCCTCTGGTGAGCCCAGCACCCTCTGGTGAGCCCCGCACCCTCTGGTGAGCCCAGCACCTCTGGTGAGCCCGCACCTCTGGTGAGCCCAGCACCCTCTGGTGAGCCCGCACCTCTCGTGAGCCCGCACCTCTGGTGAGCCCCCTCTGGTGAGCCGACCTCTGGTGAGCCCGCACCTCTGGTGAGCCTCCCTCTGGTGACGCACCTCTGGTGAGCCCCGCACCCTCTGGTGAGCCCGCACCTCTGGTGAGGCCCTCACCTCTGGTGAGCCCTGCATCTGGTGAGCCTCTGCCCCTCGGCCCAGCACCCTCTGGTGAGCCCGCCCTCTGGTGAGCCCGCACCTCTGGTGAGCCCGCCCCCTCTGGTGGAGCCCGCACCCTCTGGTGAGCCTCGCACCTCTGGTGGCCCAGCACCTCTGGTGAGCCCAGCACCCTCTGGTGAGCCCAGCATCCTCTCGTGAGCCAGCAACCTCTGGTGAGCCCAGAATCCTCTCGTGAGCCCAGCACCCTCTCGTGAGCCCTTCACCCTCTCGTGAGCCCAGCAACCTCTGGTGAGCCCAGCATCCTCTCGTGAGCCCAGCAACCTCTGGTGAGCCCCGCACCCTCTGGTGAGCCCGCACCTCTGGTGGCCCAGCATCCTCGTGGCCCGCACCCTCTGGTGAGCCCGCACCTCTGGTGAGCCCCGACCCTCTGGTGAGCCCGCACCTCTGTGGCGCACCTCTGGAGCACCTCACTCGCCCTCTGGTGAGCCCCGCACCTTCTGGTGGCCCGCACCCTCTGGTGAGCCTCGCACCCTCTGGGAGCCCGCACCTCTGGTGAGCCCGCACCTCTGGTGGCCCGCACCTCTGGTGAGCCGCACCCTCTGGTGAGGCCCCATCCTCTGGTGAGCCCAGCACCCTCTCGTGAGCCCTTCACCCTCTCGTGAGCCCAGCAACCTCTGGTGAGCCCAGCATCCTCTCGTGAGCCCAGCAACCTCTGGTGAGCCCCGCACCCTCTGGTGAGCCCCGCACCCTCTGGTGAGCCCCAGCACCCTCTGGTGAGCCCCGCACCCTCTGGTGAGCCCGCACCCTCTGGTGAGCCCCGCACCCTCTGGTGAGCCCGCACCCTCATGTGGAGCCCGCACCTCTGGTGAGCCACCTCTGGTGAGCCTCGCACCCTCTGGTGAGCCCCGCACCTTCTGGTGAGCCCCGCACCCTCTGGTGAGCCTCGCACCCTCTGGGGAGCCCCGCACCTCTGGTGAGCCTCGCACCCTCTGGTGAGCCCCGCACCCTCTGGTGAGCCCGGCACCCTCTGGTGAGCCCACCACCCTCTGGTGAGCCCAGCACCCTCTGGTGAGCCCCGCACCCTCTGGTGAGCCCAGCACCCTCTGGTGAGCCCAGCACCCTCTCGTGAGCCTCGCACCCTCTCGTGAACCCAGCACCCTCTCGTGAGCCCCGCACCCTCTGGTGAGGCACCCTCTGGTGAGATCCGCACCCTCTGGTGAGCCCAGCACCCTCTGGTGAGCCTCGCACCTCTGGTGAGCCCAGCACCCTCTGGTGAGCCCCGCACCGTCTGGTGGGCCCAGCACCCTCTGGTGTGCCCAGCATTCTCTGGTGATCCTCGCACCCTCTGGTGAGCCCAGCACCCTTTGGTGAGCCCAGCACTCTCTGGTGAGCCCAGCACCCTCTCGTGAGCCCCGCACCCTCTCGTGAGCCTCGCACCCTCTCGTGAGCCCCGCACCCTCTGGTGAGCCCCGCACCCTCTGGTGAGCCCAGCACCTCTGGTGAGCCCCGCACCCTCTGGTGAGCCCAGCACCTCTGGTGAGCCCAGCACCTCTGGTGAGCCCCGCACCCTCTGGTGAGCCCCGCACCCTCTGGTGAGCCCCGCACCCTCTGGTGAGCCCCGCACCCTCTGGTGAGCCCCGCACCTTCTGGTGAGCCCCGCACCCTCTGGTGAGCCTCGCACCCTCTGGTGAGCCCAGCACCCTCTGGTGAGCCCAGCACCCTCTGGTGAGCCTAGCACTCTCTGGTGAGCCTCGCATACTCTGGTGAGCCCAGCACTCTCTCGTGAGCCCAGCACCCTCTCGTTAGCCCCGCACCCTCTGGTGAACCTAGCACCCTCTCGTGAACCCAGCACCCTCTGGTGAGCCTCGCACCCTCTCGTGAGCCCCGCACCCTCTGGTGAGCCCATCACCCTCTGGTGAGCCCAGCACTCTCTCGTGAGCCTCGCACCCTCTCGTGAGCCCAGCACCCTCTGGTGAGCCCCGCACCCTCTGGTGAGCCCCGCACCCTCTGGTGAGCCCCGCACCCTCTAGTGAGCCCCGCACCCTCTGGTGAGCCCCGCACCCTCTGGTGAGCCCCGCACCCTTTGGTGAGCCTCGCACCCTCTGGTGAGCCCAGCACCCTCAGGTGAGCCCAGCACCCTCTGGTGAGCCTAGCACTCTCTGGTGAGCCTCGCATACTCTGGTGAGCCCAGCACTCTCTCGTGAGCCCAGCACCCTCTCGTGAGCCCCGCACCCTCTGGTGAACCTAGCACCCTCTCGTGAACCCAGCACCCTCTGGTGAGCCTCGCACCCTCTGGTGAGCCTAGTGCCCTCTGGTGAGCCCAGCACTCTCTAGTGAGCTCGCATCCTCTGGTGAGCACAGCACCCTCTGGTGAGCACAGCACCCTCTGGTGAGCCCAGCACTCTCTGGTGAGCCCAGCACCCTCTGGTGAGCCCAGCACTCTCTGGTGAGCCCAGCACCCTCTGGTGAGCCCAGCACTCTCTGGTGAGCCTCGCACCCTCTGGTGAGCCTCGCACCCTCTGGTGAGCCCAGCACCCTCTGGTGAGCCCAGCACCCTCTCGTGAGCCCCGCACCCTCTGGTGAACCTAGCACATCTGGTGAACATAGCACCCTCTGGTGAGCCCAGCACCCTCTGGTGAGCCCAGCACTCTCTGGTGAGCCTCTCACCCTCTGGTGAGCCCAGCACCCTCTCGTGAGCCCCGCACCCTCTGGTGAACCTAGCACCCTCTCGTGAACCCAGCACCCTCTGGTGAGCCTCGTACCCTCTGGTGAACCTAGCACCCTCTCGTGAGCCCAGCACCCTCTGGTGAGCCTCGCACCCTCTGGTGAGCCCAGCACCCTCTCGTGAGCCCCGCACCCTCTGGTGAACCTAGCACCCTCTCGTGAGCCCAGCACCCTCTCGTGAGCCTCGCACCCTCTGGTGAGCCAGCTTCCTCTCATGAGCCCCGCACCCTCTCGTGAGCCCAGCACCCTCTCGTGAGCCCCGCACCCTCTTGTGAGCCTAGCACCATTTCGTGAGCCCAGCACCCTCCTGTGAGCCCAGCACTCTCTTATGAGCCCAGCACCTTCTCGTGAGCCTAGCACCCTATCGTGAGCCTAGCACCCTATCGTGAGCCTAGCACCCTCTTGTGAGCCCAGCACCTTCTTGTGAGCCCAGGACCCTCTGGTGAGCCTAGGACTTTATGGTTAGCCCAGCACCCTCTGGTGAGCCCAGGACCCTCTTGTCAGCCCAAGACCCTCTGGTGAGCCCAGCACTCTCTCGTGAGCTCAGAACCTTCTGGTGAGAGCACCCTCTCGTGATCCCAGGACCCTCTAGTGAGCCCAACACCCTCTGGTGAGCCCAGCACCCTCTGGTGAGCCTAGCACCCTCTCGTGAGCCCAGCATCCTCTTGTGAGCCCAGCACTCTCTCGTGAGCCCAGCATCCTCTCATGAGCCCAGTACGCTCTCGTGAGCTGCACCCTCTCTTGAGCCCAGCACCCTCTCCTGAGCCTAGAACACTCTCGATAGCCCAGTACCCTTTGGTGAGCCAAGCACCCTCTCGTGAGCCCAGCATTCTCTCGTGAGCCCAGCACCCTCTCGTGAGCCCAGCACCCTCTCGAGTTCAGGACCCTCTGGTGAGCTCAGGACCCTCTGGTGAGCCCAGCACCCTCTGGTGAGCCCAGGACCCTCTGGGAGCCCAAGACCCTCTGGTGAGCCCAAGACCCTCTGGTGAGCCCAGCACCCTCTGGTGAGCCCAGGACCCTCTAGTGAGCCGAGCACCCTCTCGTGAGCCGAGCACCCTCTATTGATCCTAGAATCCTCTCGTGAGCCCAGCACCCTCTTGTGAGCTCAGCACCCTCTTGTGAACCCATGACCCTCTTGTAAGCCCAGCACCCTCTGGTGAACCCAGCACTCTCTGGTGAGCCTAGCACTCTCTCGTGAGCCCAGCACCCTCTCGTGAGCCCAGCACCCTCTCGTGAGCCCAGCACCCTCTCGTGAGCCCAGCATCCAGCTGCAATATAACACGGATGTTATGAAACTGCAAATCCATTAAAATATATATAAATATATGTGAGCGTATTTATTTTTACGTGTGAGTATGCATACTTATAATTGCATGTACACATGTGCACATGTATGTTTATATATACAGACATGTGTATAACTAGGCATATGATTCTCCAGAAAAATTATTAATGATATTATCACGCTGGAGGCTACAAAGACATCTGGCAGGCAGTTCGCCTAGTCTCACAAATTTCTAATTGTCTAGTTTATTCTATTACATAAATGTCGAGGCTGATCATTTCTTTTTACTTATTTTATTAAATTCAGGTATTAATTATGAAATTTGCAGCCTGGAAATATCGGTGCTATATGGGATCTCAATCTTTGGTGAGTTTAATTCAGATTATGTTTGTAATTATTGGTAGTTTATCTTCTCCTCAAGTGGACTTATCAATCTGTTGTGAGTTTTAAAGACAGAGAGAGGAGATGAATATATTGTATGTGTATACTATTGCCTGTGTGTGTCTGAATGGTCGAGTTGTGTGCGTTTGTGTGGCTGCTTCCGGATAAAGGGTCAACTAGCATGTACTAGATAAAGGTCAGAGGTTAGTAACAATATTAGGATGACTGCCAAACCAGAAAATCTCTCCTGTGTCAAAAGATGTAATAAGTTACATTTCTTCCAAGATGAAAATTAGACACATGTGCAACATCTGGGTAATCTTTATTTTTTATTGTAGACGTTTCGCCCTCCAGTGGCTTTATCAATACAGATTCTTGGACGCTGTTCACACCAACTCCAAGACTGAGGGACTGATTACCTCATCTTTTGTATATAGTTCTCCAGTCTTCACGTTTTGTCCTAGAATTTGTATTGATAAAGCCACTGGATGGCGAAACGTCTACAATAAAGATACCCAGATGTTGCACATGTGTCTAATTTTCATCTTGTCTCTATTGTATACCATTCATGAGCATTTCTTCCATGAGTATTGTAAATACTTAATATATTTTACACTGTTTGGGAAGATCATGAAAATGTAAAATAATAAATTTACTACTCCTTTTTATTCGGTAAAAATCTAAACTACTTGAAGCATCTTAAAATCCTTAAATTTATATACTTGAAACACAGACCATAAAAATCTATCATAATTTACACATAGACGAGGCTGGGACGAAGTGGCTAAAAAACTGCACATTGAAATATATCCTTATGGAAGTATGTGGCATTTTAGACTGTGCAGAAAACCTCACTAGTGAACTAAGATATGATGCAGTACGTATAATGGTTCTTAGACTTTTCAACGTCCTTCTGTCGAACATAAAAAAATATATATAACTAGTTGCGATCCAGAGGGTAAATGCCTGCAGTATTCTGGGCACGCGGCCCACTGCCGGGGAGTTGGACGAAGTATTTGACATGTAGCTCTGAGTTGTTATCTATGTTGTTTTAATCCCCATTGTATTTTGTCTTGAAATAAAGTTTTTTTTTATATATATATATATATATATATATATATATATATATATATATATATATATATATATATATATATATATATATATATATATATATATATATATATATATATATATATATAAAACAACCACTGTGAAAAGAATAGTAAACTTCCTAGCACTTTCGTGATTCCTCACATTATCAAGGAGCTATTCTTAGTATCTTAGTATCTTCTTAGTGTGTTCTTATTGCATATATCTATGTGTGTGCATGTGTGCATGCGCGCGCGCACAGAGCTAAGGATGCTATGTGGGAATACACAGCCCATCTTGAGAGATGGTAACTCCTACATAGTATAACTTCAACTCAGCTGGAACAAACCCATCGTTGCCCTCATAGCTACTCAAAACATAGTGGAATATTTGGCGTTACTCGGTGAAATCTTACGTAAAGACACATTTCAGTAAGTCATGTAAGCATCGTATCTTCAGTGTTTGTTAGTTAGATGGAAATGTTTTAAACATTTGTTCCCAGTATTTGTTATATATTATCAAAAGTTGTCAAATAAAAAAAATATAAACGAATCAGATTCTATTCCTTCAACATCATTCAATTTCTTCTTTCGCTCTTATCATATGTGCTACTTCCCAACGTCCAAGTCTCCTATTACTGCAAATTCTCCTCTACCCTTATCTTCTTCTCCCATCCAGTCATTTCACCACCTTCCGCTATCCCTCCATCCATTGCTCTGCCCCTCCCACTTTTCGCCCCATCTCTTCCCTAGCCCCTAGCCAGGTGGGACTGTCACCCGTCCAATAAAGACTATTGATGTGTGAAATTGCCTGTCCCCAGCCGGCAGACGTTGTCAGTGTATCGTGTACTTGTTGGATAGTATCACCTATGTCTATCAGAAAATGGTGATTTTTTTTGTGTATGTATGTTTGTATGATGTGTGTGTGTAGAGTGTATCAATGCATGTATGTATGTGCAAACGTATGTATGAATGTATGTCTGCATGTACACTGTTGATAGTGTTATAAACGCTGGTAAATAAAAATTACAAAACCCACTAAGAGACAAATGAAACAAAAAAAGTTTAGAGTGAAGTATATATTTCGTCTACTACAGGAGGTCCTCTTTAGTAGATAGGCACAAGAGAGGAGTTTCACCTATAAAGCTACTCCTTGACAAGGAGTAACAAGATATGTATTTATACTGTAGTGGTGTTAGTGCTTCCTGTGTTTATACTGTAGTAGATGTTAGTGCTGCCTGTGCTGCCTGTGTTTATACTGTAGTGGATGTTAGTGCTGCCTGTGTTTATACTGTAGTGGTGTTAGTGCTGCCTGTGTTTATACTGTAGTGGATGTTAGTGCTGCCTGTGTTTATACTGTAGTGGATGTTAGTGCTGCCTGTGTTTATACTGTAGTGGTGTTAGTGCTGCCTGTGTTTATACTGTAGTGGATGTTAGTGCTGTCTGTGTTTATGCTGTAGTGGTGTTAGTGCTGCCTGTGTTTATGATGTAGTGGTGTTAGTGCTGCCTGTGTTTATGCTGTAGTGGTGTTAGTGCTGGCTGTGTTTAAGCTGTAGTGGTGTTAGTGCTGCCTGTGTTTATGCTGTAGTGGTGTTAGTGCTGCTTGTGTTTATGCTATAGTGGATGTTAGTGCTGCCTGTGTTTATGCTGTAGTGGATGTTAGTGCTGGTTGAGTTTATGCTGTAGTAGTGTTAGTGCTGTCTGTGTTTATGCTGTAGTGGTGTTAGTGCTGCCTGTGTTTATGCTGTAGTTGTGTTAGTGCTGCCTGTGTTTATGCTGTAGTTGTGTTAGTGCTGCCTGTTTTTATGCTGTAGTGGATGTTAGTGCTGCCTGTGTTTATGCTGTAGTGGTGTTAGTGCTGCCTTTTTTTATGCTGTAGTTGTGTTAGTGCTGACTGTGTTTATGCTGTAGTGGATGTTAGTGCTGCAGGTGTTTATGCTGTAGTGGTGTTAGTGCTGCCTGTGTTTATGCTTTAGTGGTGTTAGTGCTGCCTGTTTTATGCTGTAGTGGTGTTAGTGCTGCCTGTGTTTATGCTGTAGTGGATGTTAGTGCTGCCTGTTTTTATGCTGTAGTGGATGTTAGTGCTGCCTGTGTTTATACTGTAGTGGTGTTAGTGCTGCCTGTGTTTATACTGTAGTGGATGTTAGTGCTGTCTGTGTTTATGCTGTAGTGGTGTTAGTGCTGCCTGTGTTTATGCTGTAGTGGTGTTAGTGCTGCCTGTGTTTATGCTGTAGTGGTGTTAGTGCTGCCTGTTTTTATGCTGTAGTGGTGTTAGTGCTGCCTGTGTTTATGCTGTAGTGGTGTTAGTGCTGCCTGTGTTTATGCTGTAGTGGTGTTAGTGCTGCCTGTGTTTATACTGTAGTGGTGTTAGTGCTGCCTGTGTTTATACTGTAGTGGATGTTAGTGCTGTCTGTGTTTATGCTGTAGTGGTGTTAGTGCTGCCTGTGTTTATACTGTAGTGGATGTTAGTGCTGTCTGTGTTTATGCTGTAGTGGTGTTAGTGCTGCCTGTTTTTATGCTGTAGTGGTGTTAGTGCTGCCTGTTTTTATGCTGTAGTGGATGTTAGTGCTGCAAGTGTTTATGCTGTAGTGGTGTTAGTGCTGCCTGTTTTTATGCTGTAGTGGTGTTAGTGCTGCCTGTTTTTATGCTGTAGTGGTGTTAGTGCTGCCTGTGCTTATGCTGTAGTGGATGTTAGTGCTGCCTGTGTTTATGCTGTAGTGGATGTTAGTGCTGCAGGTGTTTATGCTCTAGTGGTGTTAGTGCTGCCTGTGCTTATGCTGTAGTGGATGTTAGTGCACAGTGTGTTTATATCATATTGGATTTTTTTTTTTTTTTTTTTTTTTTGCATTCTTAAGGAATGCAAAATATTGGATGTTAGCGGTGCTTGCAGTGGTTGACAGTTGAAGATAATGTTTGATAGTGCTTGCTGCGCTAAATACACTAACAATGACAATGTGTGGTCATAGCGGAGATAACTGTTCCATTACCTGCTGTTGTTTACTCTATGTGGACAAGATCACCTTTTATTATCATCATTATCATGGTGGTGGACGCAGGACATGAGGGAGGGAAGGCCAGGGAGAGTACACAATGGAAGATGAGGAAGGGAGAGGAATGAAAGTGAAAGTGGATCAGATAAAAGTGGGAAACTAGGAGGGAAGCCAAACTGGTGCCAATCGGATCATTGTGAATGGAGTCTGCACCTCTCCTGACTACGGTATATAAGCTTCTCCTTCGCACATATGCTGTATTCTTTTCAAGATTGATGGACTGACTACATCGACTCAAGGCCGAGGGACTGATTACCTCAAACTCCTCCTGATCTTCACGATTCTCCTTTGTATTGGACTGATGAAGCCACTGTGTGGCGAAATGTTTCCTCAATAAAGATACCCAAGTGTAGCATATGTGTCTAATTTATCAACTTGTCGGTTCTCTGAACCATTCATTGATATAGGAAAGTATTGGTTTGGAAATAGGGTAGTTGATGAGTGGAACAGTCTGCCTAGTAGGGTTATTGAAGCTAGGACCTTAAGTAGTTTCAAATTTATAATGGATAAATTCATGAGTGAGAGAGGTTGGATTTGAGTGGGACTTTCACATGATTAAATAGAATTATCAAAGCTTATTTCTTGGGTAGCTCTGTTAATTAGATGGATTGTGAAAGACCTGCCTAGTATGGGCCAACAGGCCTGCTGCAGTGTTCCTCCTTTCTTATGTTCTTACAAGTGGGAAATGGGTATTAATAAAAGGAGTATAAATAAGGTCTTGAGGATATCTCTCCAAAAGAGAACCCGGAACTCTACCAGCAGCTAAAGGAAGAACTGAGGGTGGCTAAGCTTGAGATACAGCGACTGACTGAGGAAAACAAGAGGATTCGTAGTAATTCTCCTGTTGTGAATCTTCAAGCCAAGAAAGGAACCTGGACAGTGGCTGGAATGCATGGGACAAAGTTAAGGATCAAGAGGACGGATGGAGAGGTAGAAACAACGAAGATCCAGGAGAATGTTGTGGAAACATCGAACCCATTCTCCGTGCTACCCGATGAATGTGAGTCGACTACTAGGAACATCACCACGAATGACACTAAGGAAGGTAAGAACATTGTTCTTGTTGGGGATAGCCAGATTAGGTACATGGATAGGGCCTTCTGCTTGAAAGATAGAAGTAGGAGACAGAGGGTTTGCTTTCCTGGGGCTGGGATGGAGGATATTGTTAGCCGTCTGGACGACATCATGAGAGGTAATGGGAGCAATCCTATTATCTGTCTCAGTGCTGGAGGCAACGATGTTGGCAGACGTAGGAGTGAGGACCTGACTAGCAGGTATAGGTCAGCAATAGACAAAATTAGGGAGAAGGGTGGGTCACTCTCTGCTCAGAACTCTTTCTCTGGAGTAGTCCTGGTCACTACCTGCCCACAACTCTTACCCTGGGGTAGTCCTGGTCACTACCTGCCCAGTACTTTTTCCTTGGGAGTCCAGGTCATAGCTACAGTCTCCTCTTTACAGACATTCTCTCTCTCTCTCTCTCATTTATTTCTTTACCTCCTTATTGTGAGTACATTCCTCATACATGGATTTGTAGGCAACTTGAATATTTTTGTTCCTTGGACAGACAGCTGCCTCCATCGTCCACTATAAAACAAGTTTCTTCTTAACCTCCCTCCAGCCCACCTTGTTGTTATTTGCATCCTGGACTCTGTTGCTAAGTCTAATGCATGTACCCAATCATGATCTGTACTACTGAAGATAATTACCCAATAATACCTTCTGATTAAGGGGGATATCATCCCCCTTGTCACTTGTCTTATTCTCCACACATTTTCTTATTAATCGTATCTTCGATTTCACATAATACATTTTTTTTTTAATTATAGTGTAATAAGCCACATCAGTGAATGATCAAAAACCTTAATTCCTTGTTTTAAGTTCATCCTTTATTTGTTGGTTTGTAGGTAAACTTAAATATTTTAGTTCCTTGTTAAAAGTTCACTCCTCAATATATTACCTATAGGTTTTTAGGGAAACCAAAAATATTTTTCTCATTTTCCCGTTACAGTGCCACATACTGTAACAGCCTTTAGTAGTTTTTTTTCCTTCTTCAATGTAGCCAAATCATTCCAATAATTCTTTATTATTACGATGATGGATGAAAATCATATAGAATTTTGCATCTTAAATACATAATAAAGTTTCATGTGCGAGACCGACTTAAATCAAACCGTTTTCACTCATGAATTTATCTAACGAAAATTTCAATCTACCCAAGTTTTTAGCTTCAATAACCCTACTAGGTAAACTGTTCCACTCATCAACTACTAGGTAAACTGTTCCACTCATCAACTACTAGGTAAACTGTTCCACTCATCAACTACTAGGTAAACTGTTCCACTCATCAACTACTAGGTAAACTGTTCCACTCATCAACTACTAGGTAAACTGTTCCACTCATCAACTACTAGGTAAACTGTTCCACTCATCAACTACTAGTTAAACTGTTCCACTCATCAACTACTAGGTAAACTGTTCCACTCATCAACTACTAGGTAAACTGTTCCACTCATCAACTACTAGGTAAACTGTTCCACTCATCAACTACTAGTTAAACTGTTCCACTCATCAACTACTAGGTAAACTGTTGCACTCATCAACTACTAGGTAAACTGTTCCACTCATCAACTACTAGGTAAACTGCTCCACTCATCAACTACTAGGTAAACTGTTCCACTCATCAACTACTCTGTCAGTGAATCAACTTAATCATCCTTCTGTGTGTGTTCTCCAATGAATTTATATCTATTTAATCAGCAGAATCTAACAATTTATTAACTAATAGCGTCCATATAAATATATGGACGCTATATAAATATATGATCTTACCATCGATACATTTTTCATAAATACCTGTATTTACTTACATAATTTGGTTAAGTAAATTATCAATGCAGAATTTCACTACAATCATCAAGGCTTTCATTGTTGACTAAATCGGCAGGAACAGCCTGGTTGATCAGGCCCTGATCCACCACAAGCCCTGGTCATGGACCGGGCCCCGGGGGCGTTGACCCCCCGGAACAATCTCCAGGTAGATTCCAGGTATTTGCATCACACTGATCTACTAGGAGTCTCAAGAATGACTACCTCCTTCTTTTACAAAAAATGAGATTAATTTCTACTCAGTATTCCATACAGGAAATGTTTTTATGCTCTCTCGAAGAGGAGGGCGATGTGTTTCATCAGAAGGTATTATTGGGTAATTATCTTCAGTAGTACAGATCATGATTGGGTACATGTCTTCAGTAGTGCATGGTCTCCAAATGGATGCATTAGACTTAGCAACAGAGTCCAGGATGCAAATAACAACAAGGTGGCCTGGAGGGAGGTTAAGAAGAAACTTGTTTTATAGTGAACGATGGAGGCAGCTGTCTGTCCCAAAAGGTGGTAGCTGTCTGTCCCAAAAGGTGGTAGCTGTCTGTCCCAAAAGGTGGTTGTTGTTTATCCCAGGTGGTAGCTGTCTGTTCCAAAACGTAGTAGCTGGAGGAAAGTCTGTGTTGTTTCAGTCCCTCAGGAGACCTGTTGGTTCCCTGCAGATCGTCCTCTCTTCTACTTATAATTAAGAATCACGCTTTCAGCTCACCATATTGTTCCCGCTCTTCTAGTCTCCCTTCCACATTATTCTTCCATAATCCCTTCGTCTTGTTTACTACTCACCGACCATATTTATCTCCCTCACAACACCCATTTTTACTGTTCCGCCAACAACATCTTTTTACACCCTCTTGCCCTACCTGGCAAGTTTTTCTACATTTTATTCTCTCTCTCTCTCTCTCTCTCTCTCTCTCTCTCTCTCTCTCTCTCTCTCTCTCTCTCTCTCTCTCTCTCTCTCTCTCTCTCTCTCTCTCTCTCTCTAAATATGGTTAACCTCTTTTCCTCCATTCATATTCTTGATCTTTACACACTTCCATCTTGATCATTCCATTTTGCCCTCCCTTTCAGCCCTATTTGTCTCTTTCACATCTTCCTCTACGCCAGTACCAAACCATCAGTGCAGGATGGTCACATTCTCACACCTCGCGAGGATTACCTTCACGACGATGATGGATCTGTTGAGGAAGGCATAATGTGTTTTTTCCCGTCCCGGCATATTCATCTTATTCTAGCTACTGCTGTTAACGTGTTTGTTTTTCCCGTTGTTGTAGGGCGTCCACTGTTATGTATTTATAATTTTTTTTTACAATATAAAGTGATTCGTAAGACAGACAAACGTAAGGACTTACGAATTGGCTACAGAGTACAAAAAGTATAGAAGGTAAACAGTGTAAGAGTAGAGGAAGAAGTTTGCTTAATACGGTGGAAGGAGGTGAAAGAGTAGAAAAGAAGGGATGTTGAAGGAATGGGGAAGGAATGTTAAAGGGATAGGGTAGGGGTGTTGAAGAGTACAAGAAAATGTGTTTAAGGAGAACAGAAAGGCAAGAGTTGTTAAAAAATAGAAGGGAAGAGATGCTGATGAATAGAGAAGAAGGGAAGGGGGAGTGATGAATAGAAGAGACGCCGAAAAAGAGTAGAGGGGAAGGGGCGCTGCAGATAGACAGGGGTGATTACAAACAGAGAAGGGGCGTTGTGGAAGAGTAGAAGGGAAGGTATCTTGATGACTAGAGGATAAGCTGCACTGAAGAACTGATGTGTAAGATTGTCAAAGAGTGCAGGGAAAGTGGCAGTGCATCTTCTAACTTAGTTACTGGCGACATTCATGTCCCCAGTGAGGTAAAATGTCACCAAGTTAACTTTCAAGTTAACTTGGTGACAAGCAATATATCTTCTCTAGATCCTTTGTTACGGATCTTCGACTCACAGAATATCATGATGAAAGTAATAAAAACTAAAAATGTCATAATAAAATGTCATTAATGTGACATTTTATTGTGGCAACGTTTCGCTCTCCATGAGCTTTGTCAAGCCGTTACAAACAATACATGGACACAGAGGGTATATAAAGGCTCAAAGTGAGGTGTAATACTAGTGGTGCTAGTTGTAGTAGTAGTAGTGGAAAAATAAACATAAGCAGTGTAATGTGATCCTTTATTGACAACGTTTCGCCCACGTAGTGGGCTTTATCGAGTCACAAACAGATCTACCTGGATAAAAGATACATGAGTATTTATAGAATTTAGTCAGGTGGAGAATGTTGCATGTGACAATCTTCAGAGTAAGGAGATGGAGTCTAGATCCTTGGGTAGCTTTAAAAAGAGATTGGACAAGTCAAATTACCGCCCAATAAGTCTAACCTCAATTGTAGGCAAATTACTAGAGTCAATTATAGCTGATAATATAAGAAGCCATCTCGATAGGCATAATTTGATTAATGATACTCAACATGGATTCACCAGGGGCCGTTCCTGCCTAACTAATTTATTAACTTTTTTCAGTAAGGCTTTTGAGGCCGTTGATCATGATAAAGAATTCGATATTGTTTATTTGGATTTTAGTAAGGCTTTTGATAGAGTACCACATCAGAGACTGTTAAAGAAAGTGGCTGCTCATGGCAATGGGGGAAAAGTGTTGTCATGGATCGAGTCATGGCTCACCAATAGGAAGCAGAGGGTGTACATAAATGGGGTTAAATCTGAGTGGGGATCTGTAACAATTGGCGTTCCACAGGGATCGGTTTTGGGTCCGTTGTTATTTATAATATATATAAATGACCTTGATGAGGGAATTACTAGTGATATGAGCAAATTCGCCTATGACACGAAGATAGGTAGGATAATCGATTCAGACGTAGATGTCAGGGAACTTCAGGAGGATTTAGACAAACTCAATTCCTGGTCAGAAAAGTGGCAGATGCAGTTCAATGTAGATAAATGCAAAGTTCTGAAGCTCGGGAATGTTCATAACCCTAGCACCTACCAGCTTAACAATGTTGAACTCAGCCGTACAGAATGCGAAAAGGAATTGGGTTTTATGGTAAGCAGCAACGTCAAACCAAGTCAGCAATGCCTAAGCGTAAGAAATAAGGCAAATAGATTACTGGGATTTATATCAAGAAGTGTAAGTAACAGAAGTCCAGCCGTTATACTACAGCTATATACATCATTAGTAAGGCCTCACCTAGATTACGCAGCTCAGTTCTGGTCTCCATTTTACAGAATGGATATAAATTCGTTAGAAAACATTCAGCGGCGAATGACAAAGTTAATTCATAGCAATTACTTGGGTATCAAAAAAAAAAAATATATAGGTTAGACAAATATTTATGTTGGAGGTTGGATTAGAGAAAGCCTGTAGCAGTGTTCCACCTCTGCGATGTACTTGTGTAGTATTAGCAGGAGAGACTATGTGATGGCAGGGTTCACTGTTTTCAGGAGGATTCTTGTTAAGACTTCAGAGATGGTGAAGCTGCCTTTGCTTTGTTTAATTGTGTTAGAAACAGCGATAAGTGCTGATTCAAGGCACTTGCGTCTGCGGAAATTAGTTTCTTTGATCACTAATCGGGCATCTCTGAATTTCATGAAATGATTGGTGGAATTTCAGTGTTGTATGCAGGCATTGTTCAGGTTATCGTTCCTACATTCACATCAATCACCTTTTTGGCACCACTGCTATCACTATGGGTTTTGAATGTACACTCATGCAACTCATGCAACAGTATGCAAAGAGTACGTACCCTTTATTCGGAGCATGTTAAACACACCCACATAGGCTCCCCTCCAACCAGCGAACCATCGTTAAGGGTTTGGCGATGGGGCCCCATCATAATATCAACGACTCGGTTCAGCCAATCATAATGCGAGTTTGACAATGGCAAAGGCGATGTGGTTACCACTCGCAAATTTGTCATTGTCATTCCTGCATTGAGCTGGTTGTGGTACGGTTGTCTCTGTCTATTGGCTGCTGTTTTGCCTTGACGACCGTGGCGTGCACTATTATTACTCTCTCTGTACATAGTGTACATACTTGTACAAAGCCTTATCTAATACTTGATGAAGGAAAAGACAAAAGTCTGATATAATACAAATTGCTTGGTGAAGGAAATACAAATTCAAAGCATTTTCTACTGTGTTTCTTTGCTCCAAGCTCCCTTTTACACTCAGGTTAACAGGCCATTGAACCTGAGGTTGTAATAATTACTACACGTACGTATATCCTGTCCCGGACGGGAGAGATGAGAGAGACAAAGGGGGAGGGTGGAAGATCACAAATACACAACGCAAAAAACTTCCCCAGACATTTACTGACCCCCTTTTGACCCCCCAGTCATTTATCGACCCCTACGATAGTCCCATCGACCCTAAGAGTCGATATTGACCACTTTGGGGAACCCTGACCTAGAAGGACTTTATCAAAATGTAAGTGATGACGTGATGAGGTTCAGTTGATGCGTTATGTTATATGTAGGAAGTCTACTGACTAGCAATAACAACAATCTGCAGACAAGTAATGAGGAGAGAACTACCAGTCAACAGATTAGCACTACAGCACCACTAATCAGCAGACTATCACTACCACCAGTACCACCAGTCAGCAGACTATCACCACCACCAGTCAGCAGACTATCACCACCGCTAGTACCACCAGTCACCAGACTATCACCACCACCAGTACCACCAGTCAGCAGACTATCACCACCACCAGTGCCACCAGTTAGCACACTATCACTGCCACCAGTCAGCAGACTACCACCACCACCAGTCAGCAGACTACCACCACCACCAGTCAGCAGACTATTACCACCACCAGTCAGCAGACTACCACCACCACCAATCAGCAGACTACCACCACCACCAGAACCACCAGTCAGCAGACTACCACCACCACCAGTGCCACCAGTCAGCAGACAATCACCACCACCAGTGCCACCAGTCAGCAGACTACCACCACCACCAGTGCCACCAGTCAGCAGATTACCACCACCACCAGTACCACCAGTCATCAGACTTTCACCACCACCACCAGTATCACCAGTCATCAGACTATCACCACCACCAGTGCCTCCAGTCAGCAGACTACCACCACCACCAGTACCACCAGACAGCAGACTACCACCACCACCAGGCCCAGTCAGCAGACTACCACCACCATCAGTATTACCAGTCAGCAGACTACCACCACACCAGTACTACCAGTCAGCAGACTAAACACCACCACCAGTACCACCAGTCAGCAGACTATCACCACCACCAGTACCACCAGTCACCAGACTATCACCACCACAGTAACACCAGTCAGCAGACTATCACCACTACCAGTACCACCAGCAGAGACTATCACCACCACCAGTACCACCAGTCAGCAGACTATCACCACCACCAGTACCACCAGTCAGCAGACTACCACCACCACCAGTGCCACCAGTCAGCAGACTACCACCACCACCAGTGCCACCAGTCAGCAGACTACCACCACCACCAGTGCCACCAGTCAGCAGACTACCACCACCACCAGTGCCACCAGTCAGCAGACTATCACCTCCACCAGTCAGCAGACTACCACCACCACCAGTGCACCAGCCAGACACCACCACCACCAGTGCCACCAGTCAGCAGACTCACCCCCCGTCAGCAACTACCACCCACCAGTCAGCAGACTACCACCACCACCATCAGATATCGCCACCAGTCAGCAGACTACCACCACCACCAGTCAGCAGACTATCACCACCACCAGTCAGCAGACTACCACCACCACCAGTGCCACCAGTCAGCAGACTATCACCTCCACCAGTCAGCAGACTACCACCACCACCAGTGCCACCAGTCAGCAGACTATCACCGCCACCAGTCAGCAGACTACCACCACCACCAGTCAGCAGACTACCACCACCACCAGTGCCACCAGTCAGCAGACTACCACCACCACCAGTCAGCAGACTATCACCACCACCAGTCAGCAGACTACCACCAGTGCCACCAGTCAGCAGACTACCACCACCACCAGTCAGCAGACTATCACCACCACCAGTCAGCAGACTACCACCAGTGCCACCAGTCAGCAGACTACCACCACACCAGTGCCACCAGTCAGCAGACTACCACCAGTGCCACCAGTTCAGTCTTGGTCAGTTGAACTTGTAACGAAGCATTAATAGGTCATCAAATATTAAGTCTTGTTAAGAGTAACTAAAACATAAATGCTCAACAATTATTGTCTCATCTGCACAGTCACAACCAGTAATAAAATGCTTAATAAAATTTACCTTTTCATTGTATCTTTATTTTTTTCACGGAACTCTTTTTATTGTTCCTCATCTATTTTTTTCATGGATCTTCTCGTTGTTCATATATTTTGGACCTTCTTTTTTGTTGGACAACATCTATCCTTTCACTGATCTTTTTGTTATTGTTCTTAATCTATATTTTCATGCTTTTTTATGACAATTGGTCGGAAAATGTGTAACTGTCCAGACCACTCTGGACACCTATGGTGGTCCTGGACCTGTCGGTCTGTACTTACAGACTCTTTTTATATTATTTCCCAACGTTTTATTTTCTAACATCACAAAACCATACATTAAAAACATTGCATGTTAAGGTACATAAATTTCTTCTAACACATTATCAGTTAATGATATTATTTTTAATAACGTTTAGGAAAATTAGTATAATTTCCGGCTGTGAGAAATAATGTTTATTTATTATCGCAATCTTGTATGTAAGTAGTGTTACTTCTTGTTTGTGGCAACATATCCCTGGGAGGGAAGCTACACTTGTGGCCAGGACAATATTATCGATCATGGGGAGGGAAAGGTACACTGCTGGCCAGGACCATAACCTCTGGGGACATAGGGAAGGTACACTTGCTGGCCAAGGACAATATACCCTGGGGAGGAAGGTACACTTGCTGGCCAGACAACATACCCTGGGAGGAAAGTACATTGCTGGCCAGGATAATATATCCTGGGGAAGGGAAGGTACACTTGCATGGCCAGGACAATATATCCTGGGGGAGGGAAGGTACACTTTCTGGCCAGGACAATATATCCCTGGGAAGGGAAGGTACTTACATATACCTGGAGGAAGTACACTTGCTGGCCAGGACAATATATCCACTGGGGGAGGGAAGGTACACTTGCTGGCCAGGACAATATACCCTGGGGAGGAAGGACACTTGTGAAGGACAATATCCCTGGAGAAGCACTTGCTGGCCAGGACAATATACCCTGGGAGGGAAAGTACACTTGCTGGCCAGATAATATATCCTGGGAAGGAAGGTACATTGCTGGCCAGGACAATATATCCTGGGGGAGGAAAGGTACACTGCTGGCCAGGACAATATCCCTGGGAGGAGCTACACTTTCTGGCCAGGACAATATACCCTGGGAGGGAAGGCTACACTTGCTGGCCAGGACAATATACCCTGGGGAGGGAAGCTCACTGCTGGCAGGACAATATCCCTGGGAGAGGAAGGTCATTGCTGGCCAGGACAATATATCCTGGGGAGGGAAGGTACACTTGCTGGCAGGACAATATACCCTGGGGAGGGAAGCTACACTTGCTGGCCAGGAATATACCCTGGGGAGGAAGGTACTTGCTGGCCAGGACAATATATCCTGGGGAGGGAAGGTACACTTGCTGGCATGGACAATATATCCTGGGGGAGGGAAGCTACACTTGCTGGCCAGGACAATATATCCTGGGAGGAAGGACACTTGCTGGCATGGACAATATATCCTGGGGAGGGAAGGTACCTTGGCCAGGACAATATTCCTGGGGAGGGAAGGTACACTTGCTGGCATGGACAATATATCCTGGAGGAGGGAAGCTACACTTGCTGGCCAGGACAATATACCCTGGGGGAGGGAAGCTACACTTGCTGGCCAGGACAATATACCCTGGGGGAGGGAAGGTACACTTGCTGGCCAGGACAATATATCCTGGGGAGGGAAGGTACACTTGCTGGCATGGACAATATATCCTGGGGGAGGGAAGGTACACTTGCTGGCCAGGACAATATACCCTGGGGAGGGAAGGTACACTTGCTGGCCAGGACAATATATCCTGGGGAGGGAAGGTACACTTGCTGGCTAAGACAATATATCCTGGGGAGGGAAGGTACATTGATGGCCAGGACAATATATCCTGGGGGAGGGAAGGTACACTTGATGGCCAGGACAATATACCCTGGGGGAGGGAAGGTACACTTGCTGGCCAGGACAATATATCCTGGGGGAGGGAAGATATACTTGATGGCCAGGACAATATACCCTGGGGAGGGAAGCTTCACTTGCTGGCCAAGACAATATACCCTGGGGGAGGGAAGGTACACTTGCTGGCCAGGACAATATATCCTGGGGAGGGAAGGTACACTTGCTGGCCAAGACAATATATCCTGGGGGAGGGAAGGTACACTTGATGGCCAGGACAATATACCCTGGGGGAGGGAAGGTACACTTGCTGGCCAAGATAATATACCCTGGGGGAGGGAAGGTACACTTGCTGGCCAGGACAATATACCCTGGGGAGAGAAGGTACACTTGCTGGCCAAGATAATATACCCTGGGGGAGGGAAGGTACACTTGCTGGCCAGGACAATATATCCTGGGGGAGGGAAGGTACACTTGCTGGCCAGGAAAATATACCCTGGGGAGGGAAGGTACACTTGCTGGCCATGATAATATGCCCTGGGGGAGGGATGGTACACTTGCTGGCTAGGACAATATACCCTTGGGTAGGGAAGGTACACTTGCTGGCCAGGACAATATATCCTGGGGAGGGAAGGTACACTTGCTGGCCAGGACAATATACCCTGGGGGAGGGAAGGTACACTTGCTGGCCAGGACAATATACCCTGGGGGAGGGAAGGTACACTTGCTGGCCAGGAAAATATACCCTGGGGGAGGGAAGTTATACTTGCTGGCCAGGACAATTTATCGTGGGTAAGGGAAGGTACACTTGCTGGCCAGAACAATATATCCTGGGGGAGGGAATTTATACTTGCTGGCCAGGACAATTTATCGTGGGGGAGGGAAGGTACACTTGCTGGCCAGGACAATATATCCTGGGGGAGGGAAGTTATACTTGCTGGCCAGGACAATTTATCGTGGGGGAGGGAAGGTACACTTGCTGGCCAGAACAATATATCCTGGGGGAGGGAAGGCACACTTGCTGGCCAGAACAATATATTCCGGGGAGGTGTGGAGTCGCCCAGTATGTTACATTTTATTCAACGTTGGTCACAACCATCTGGCACGCCCTCCCGACCAGTGAGCTGCCAATTCAGAGTGTAGCAGGTCGGGGCCCCACTGCTGCGCTTATTGGTAGTTCAACGGCCAATCACGTGAAAACTCGCGAATTCAGCCAAGGTGACGCCCACAACGCATCTTACTGAGGCATCAGACTTCTACTTTCTCTCGTCGTGTCCACTGGTGCTTGAGTGGCTATCATTTGTACCGTTTCCAATCTTTTACTGTCTCTTATTACATTGTACAAATTTATATATATATATATATATATATATATATATATATATATATATATATATATATATATATATATATATATATATATATATGTCGTGCCGATTAGGTAAAACTGGTCAATTAGCAAGAACTCATTTAAAATTAAGTCCTTTCTAAAATTTTATCTTATACGTTTAAAGATATATTTTTTCATTTATGTTAATGTAAAAATTTATAATTTTGTACCAAGAGAAACTTTGAAAACCTACCTAACCTTATTACAACAAGCGCAATTTAATTTAGCCTAACCCAACTAAATATATTTTAGATACGTTAACATTAATTTAATAATAAACAAACACAATGAAATTTTTTTTCGTTAGGTTCAGAATGATTTTTGCGAAATTATTGCATACACAAATTTTCGCTTGTCTTATATGGCAAGAAGAGCGCTGCTATTTAAGCAAAAATCGCAAGTTTTACCTAATCGGCACGACATATATATATATATATATATATATATATATATATATATATATATATATATATATATATATATATATATATATATATATATATATATATATATATATATATATATATATATATATATATATATATATATATATATATATATATATATATATATATATATATATATATATATATATATATATATATATATATATATATATATATATATATTTTTTTTTTTTTTTTAACACATCAGCCGATTCCCACCAAGGCAGGGTGGCCCGAAAAAGAAAAACTTTCATCATCATTCACTCCATCACTGTCTTGCCAGAAGGGTGCTTTACACTACAGTTATAAAACTGCAACATTAACACCCCTCCTTCAGAGTGCCGGCACTGTACTTCCCATCTCCAGAACTCAAGTCCGGCCTGCCGGATATATATATATATATATATTATATGTCGTGCCGAATAGGTAAAATTGGTCAATTAGCAAGAACTCATTTAAAATTAAGTCCTTTCTGAAAAAAATTCTTATACGATTAAAGATAAATATTTTTCACATATGTTAATGTAAAAACTAATAATTTTGTACCAAAATAACCTTAGAAAACTTACCTAACTTTATTATAAAAAGCGCAATTTAATTTAGCTTAAACAAACTAAATATATTTTGAATAAATTTACAATAATTTAATAAATAAACACAATGAAATATTTTGTTTCGTTAGGCTCAGAATGAGTTTTGCGAAATTATTGCATACACAAAATTTCGCTTGCCTTATTCGGTAAGAAGAGGGTTGCTATTTAAGCAAAAATCTGTTTGGCACGACATAATATATATGTATATATAGAAATCCCTGTATTAAGATACCAAGATGTTGCAGTGTCAGACAGGATGTGAATGAATGGTTCAGAGAACCGACGTAATAAGGCAAATAGATTACTGGGATTTATATCAAGAAGTGTTAGCAACAGAAGTCCAGAGGTTATATTACAGCTTTATACATCATTAGTAAGGCCTCACCTAGATTACGCAGCTCAGTTCTGGTCTCCATATTACAGAATGGACATAAATTCGTTAGAAAACATTCAGCGTAGAATGACTAAATTAATACATAGCATTAGAAATCTTCCTTACGAAGAAAGATTGAAGACCCTAAAATTACATTCACTTGTAAGACGTAGAATGAGGGGAGACATGATCGAGGTATACAAGTGGAAAATGGGTATTAACAAAGGGGATATAAATAAGGTCTTGAGGATATCTCTCCAAGAGAGAACCCGCAATAATGGTTTCAAGTTAGATAAGTTTAGATTTAGAAAGGATATAGGAAAGTATTGGTTTGGAAATAGGGTAGTTGATGAGTGGAACAGTCTGCCTAGTAGGGTTATTGAAGCTAGGACCTTGGGTAGTTTCAAATTTAGGTTGGATAAATTCATGAGTGAGAGGGGTTGGATTTGAGTGGGACTCGCGCATGAGTGGGTAGAATTGTCAAAGCTTATTTCTTGGGTAGCATTGAAAATTGGGTTGAGCAAATATTCTGTTAGTGGGACGGATTGTGAAGGACCTGCCTAGTATGGGCCAACAGGCCTGCTGCAGTGTTCCTCCTTTCTTATGTTCTTATGTTCTTATGTTAAATTAGACACATATGCAACGCTTGGGTATCTTTATTGAGGAAACGTTTCGCCACACAGTGGCTTCATCAGTCCATACAAGGAGAATCGTGAAGAACAGGAGGAGTGTGAGGTTGTCAGGCCCTCAATCTTGAGACGATGTTGTCAGTCCATCAATCTTGAATAGAATAACAGCATATGAGCAGAGGGAGTTTATATACTGTAGACAGGAGAGGTGCAGCAGTTGTAGGAGGTGTCACATTTGTTCAATGTGGAAGTAGGTCGTGCCCAAGGAATAGGCCTATTCCTTGGGCACGACCTACTTCCACATTGAACAAATGTGACACCTCCTACAACTGCTGCACCTCTCCTGTCTACAGTATATAAACTCCCTCTGCTCATATGCTGTTATTCTATTCAAGATTGATGGACTGACAACATCGTCTCAAGATTGAGGGCCTGACAACCTCACACTCCTCCTGTTCTTCACGATTCTCCTTTAAATATCCCTTATGAGCAGGACTGTCCCAGTGAAGCAACCACAGGGGCTTATTGTTCTCTCGAGAGAGGGAGTACTCTCAATTTCTAATAAGACTTCCCTGAAGTCATTTGTCCTGTTAGAAGCGTATGGGGGAGCCGAGTTTCAGTTCCATTTCATAGAATTTATCTTATTAGCCAGTATTACATTGGTTATTTAACTGTAGGTGTATCTGGGTGGTTTTACCATAAAGGATTCTTTACTGTTGCTGGGCAATGACGTCTTTTGTTCCAGATTGTGCCCCGATCCTGTGGTAACTACGGAAAGCTCTACCCATCCAGTTCTGGCATTAACTCTGGCAATATCCAAGGGAAAGTCTGACGAGAATGCTGACCTTACCTTGAGGGACTCAGATCTTAGATTGGACAAGTTGGTTTGCGATGGTAGCTGGCCAAGGCCTCGTAAATCAAGTGAAACTCCACCGATCAAGTCATCTTATTTCTGGGTAGCGGGACTGCCAGATGCTCCCGACTCCATGCCCGAAAAACCGACCTTCAGGGTAGAGCAACTGAGGGACCCATCTCTTGCTTCGGCGTTTCAGTCGGCTACAACTTTAGTCAGAAGTCAAATCTGATAGGTTTTTGATACCAAAAAAAAATTAGACCTCAGGTTTTGAGGGTCGCTGGAGACTCGTCCTTAGGAGGACACACGGCTGTCACTACAACACTTTATAGGATTTCCCAACTATCCATTGGCCAAGTTTAGGACGAGATACTCAGGATAACCAAATAAAGTCAAGCACTGTGACTTATTTCTGATCAGAAGAAACATTCTCCAATTATTTTACAGAAACCAGTTTGATTAATAAAATTGGAACATGATAACTTACACAAGCTAACTTCAGGAGATTGCTTCCTTTGAGGAGAACATTGAAAGTTTAAAGCCGACCTGAAGATGCATTTTCCAGTTATTACACAGACTCCAACAAAATTTGTGCCTACACAGCCTAAACCCATGAAACGATCCATCCATTTCAAACTATATATGTAATAATATTGGTAGAATTACCGACAATATGTTAAGTAAAAGGACACAATTGCAACTAATGTGACATTTTATTGTGGCAACGTTTCGCTCTCCAGGAGCTTTCTCAAGCTTGCAAGATTGCAAGAAAAGAGCTCTTCAGATCATTAATTCTCCACGCGTCAATTCCACTCCAAACAAAGTTATAATTCTTCCCAACAGCCAGGTTGCATCCAACATTTCTAAAGTATTTGCACAAGCTAACACTAGAGTCGCCATCGCTTCCAGTACTTCTATTAAGGATCTAACCAGGACTAGATCCAAGCACCATGAACCAGTCAACGCAGGGGTCTACACTATACCCTGTGGAGGCTGCGACAGAATTTATGTAGGAGAAACAGCAAGAAACCTCGAGACACGCATCAATGAACACATGAATGCATGCAGAAACGATAACCTGAACAACGCCTGCGTACAACACCGAAATTCCAACAATCATCTCATGAAATTCAAAGACGCCCGACTAGTAATCAAAGAAACTAATTTCCGTAGTCGAAAATGCCTTGAATCAGCACTTATCTCTGTTTCTAACACAATTAAACAAAACAAAGGCAGCTTCACCATCTCTGAAGTCTTAGCAAGAATCCTCCTGAAAACAGTAAACCCTACCATCACATAGTCTCTCCTGTTAGTTTAGCACATCGTAGATGTGGAACACTCCTACTGGCCTTTTATATTTCAACCTCCAGCAGAAATATTTGTCTAACCTATTGTTATACTACCCAAGTATTTGTTTTATCACCTTTTACTCACGTGCATATTGATTGTACTACCTTATTGTATTACTTCTACTACTACTACTACTACTACTAATACTACTTATATCACTACTATTTCTAACACCACTAGTGTTTTCACCTCACCTTGACAGTATATATATACCAACTATGTCCATTTATCGCTTGTAACGGCTTGAGAAAGCTCCTGGAGAGCGAAACGTTGCCACAATAAAATGTCACATTAGTTGCAATTGTGTCCTTTTACTTAACAAACTATATATGAGCCATTGAAGATTGATGCCGTTTTCAATTGTTATATTTTAATAAGAGGACGATTCTAAATCCGTAGGGGTCATATAGAGGCTGTGTAATGGGAGGCACTCAAATTCGATTCAAGAAAGGGAAAATTAAGTCCAGTGCCTTGGATCAAGAGCCTCCTCACCAGCACCAAGCAATGAAGTAAAATATTTCTATACTATTTCGAGGGGTAAAATGGCCGGTCTGAGGAGCCTTTCACCAGTAATGATACGGAAACAAAGTCTTGAAATGGCCAGTGTAACGATGTGGACAGGTCACCCACGCACGCAAATTGTCCCATGAATCTTGGTCAAGGTACGTCACACAGGCGGTGAAATTTGAAAACCGGCCTAATAAAGCCTCCTCGAACATAAGAACATAAGAAAGGAGGAACACTGCAGCAGGCCTGTTGGCCCATACTAGGCAGGTCCTTCACAATCCGTCCCACTAACAGAATATTTGCTCAACCCAATTTTCAATGCTACCCAAGAAATAAGCTTTGACAATTCTACCCACTCATGCGCGAGTCCCACTCAAATCCAACCCCTCTCACTCATGAATTTATCCAACCTAAATTTGAAACTACCCAAGGTCCTAGCTTCAATAACCCTACTAGGCAGACTGTTCCACTCATCAACTACCCTATTTCCAAACCTCAAGACCTTATTTATATCCCCTTTGTTAATACCCATTTTCCACTTGTATACCTCGATCATGTCTCCCCTCATTCTACGTCTTACAAGTGAATGTAATTTTAGGGTCTTCAATCTTTCTTCGTAAGGAAGATTTCTAATGCTATGTATTAATTTAGTCATTCTACGCTGAATGTTTTCTAACGAATTTATGTCCATTCTGTAATATGGAGACCAGAACTGAGCTGCGTAATCTAGGTGAGGCCTTACTAATGATGTATAAAGCTGTAATATAACCTCTGGACTTCTGTTGCTAACACTTCTTGATATCAATCCCAGTAATCTATTTGCCTTATTACGTACGCTTAGGCATTGCTGTCTTGGTTTAAGGTTGCTGCTTACCATCACCCCCAAGTCCTTCTGCAATCTGTATGGCTAAGTTCTACGTTATTTAACTTATAAGTGCTTGGGTTATGGACACTCCCGAGCTTCAGAACCTTGCATTTATCTACATTGAACTGCATCTGCCACTTTTCTGACCACGAATTAAGTTTGTCTAAATCTTCCTGAAGTTCTATGACATCTATGTTTGAATCAATTATCCTACCTATCTTCGTGTCGTCGGCGAATTTGCTCATATCACTAGTAATTCCCTCATCAAGGTCATTGATATATATTATAAATAACAATGGGCCTAAGACTGATCCCTGTGGAACACCACTTGTTACAAGTCCCCATTCGGATTTAACCCCATTTATGCACACTCTCTGCTTCCTATTGGTGAGCCATGACTCGATCCATGACAGCACTTTTCCCCCAATGCCATGAGCTGCCACTTTCTTTAACAGTCTCTGGTGCGGTACTCTATCAAAAGCCTTACTAAAGTCTAAATAAACAATATCGAATTCTTTATCGTGATCAACAGCCTCAAAAGCTTTACTGAAGAAGGTTAATAAATTAGATATGCAGGAACGGCCCCTCGTGAATCCATGCTGGGTATCATTAATCAAATTATGGTTATCTAGATGGCTTCTAATAATATCAGCTATAATTGACTCTAGTAATTTGCCTACAATTGAGGTCAGGCTTATTGGGCGGTAGTTTGACGGTAGTGACTTGTCCCCTGCTTTAAAAATAGGAATTACATTAGCCATCGAGTGATAAACATTTCTGATAAAGCAAACGAAAATGGTGCCGAAAATTTTACAAAAAATAGAAAAGTCTCCCAGTGTTAAACTTAAAAACGCCATAAATCTGCGGATATTTTTTTTTTCAGCAGACTTTCCACATTAATATTCTGCTTAAAATTCTCTACCATTCTGAAAGAAAAATATTTATTTTGATTTGAAAAATCTAACGACAAAATCGAAAAAAATTGTAAATTGACACACACACATAGCTTCAAATTAATACACACTTTTTATAAGATTCAGCAGCGTTTAGGGTTTGAAGCCGATCAGGAAAGGCATTCACTAGTTATTACATGGGAAGCAGTTTGCTTAAAAATTTAGCAAATTGAAATTTACACAGGTGAAAATGAGCGACAAGCTGTATATCAATAAAACCCAACCAATAGTGAAAGTGTGAAGCCGATCAGAAAAGTCATTCTTCGGTAACTAATTTGATTCCAACAGTTCCAGGTTCTTAACTATTTCAGTAAAAATTCAAGTTTACACTTTTAAGGACTAAACTTGTGGATTATCATCCTTATTATAGAATAAATCGTTAAAAATATTTAGAAGATAATGAGAAGAAACATTCTTTAGTTATTGAAGACAAAAATTAATATCAATCAGCTCAATAAAACTGGAAATTTTCGACTTATGTTGGGCAGTGACAGCATGAACTCTGTGTTCAGGAAACCACACCAGTGGTGAAAATTTGAAGCCGACCAGATGAATCATTCTCCGGTTACGGCAGGGACTCCAGCGATTGAAAGTTTCCTTTAAACTACTTTACTAAATGAGCAAATTTGCCAGGACGCAAACGAGACTTAATAAGTACTATCATGGCACTAAGATGCATCACCCATTAAATACTGAAGTCGTTCAGATGACGGCAACGAAATTTGATTTACCGTTATATAAGGGGCATAAAAATTTCACACTATTTTACACATCAAAGGTTTAAAATCTGCATCAACACACTTGAATATTATTCCCCACCGCCATTGTATTTCTTGTCCACCTTTTGTGAACGCTTGAAGCTCCGTCATTTAGGGTAAAGTTTTTACAGATAAATCTCCCGCCAACGTTGCCGAGCGCGTTTGTTTCGCCCTCAACAGACGGAGGATCAAGCCTCCACCACGTCTTGTGCTAAATAACCCACATGGGTTAAGCGCTTAATGTGAATTAGAGTAATAATTCCAGGATGCTGGAATGTGCTCAATAACTTTCGTCATTGGGACGTGAAGATGCCATGTGTTCCTAGAATTTGTTCCTTGTTACCGTACATAAAGTGATGAAAATTTGAACCTGATTCGATGAGGCGTTCTCGAGTTATAAGCAAAATAAATTCTAGAATTAGGAGGAAAATAAAGAGAGTAAAAAATATTGAGGCAACTTCTTAAAGGTATCTTTTGTTAATACCTAAAAGCTAATTGTCTAGGTACTCGTACCTCCCGGCATATTGTCTTGGTACTCGTACCTCCCGGCATATTGTCTTGGTACTCGTACCTCCCGGCATATTGTCTTGGTACTCGTACCTTCCGGCATATTGTCTTGGTACTCGTACCTCCTGGCATATTGTCTTGGAACTCGTACCTCCCTGCATAATATCTTGGTACTCGTAACTTCCAGCATATTGTCTTGGTACTCGTACCTCCCGGCATATTGTCTTGGTACTCGTACCTCCCGGCATATTGTCTTGGTACTCATACCTCCCGGCATATTGTCTTGGTACTTGTACCTCCCGGCATATTGTCTTGGTACTCGTACCTCCCGGCATATTGTCTTGGTACTCGTACCTCCCGGCATATTGTCTTTTTTTAAGTTTTGCTCATCGTATATCATATTTGTCTTGATAATACTTTATAGTATATAAATTTGAAGGTTTAAACGTATATGTGATGAAGAAGTTGCAGGATTATTATCAGCAGCTGTAGCAGGAACAGCAGCAGTAGCAGATGCTGTGAATAGTCCCAGCAGAGATAGTTGCGGTAGTGACTGGACACTTGCAACATCATTATCAGAAGCTGCAACAGATACAACATCAACAGCAGTAGTAATGACTGTAGAGGTCCACAACAGTAGCAGTAGCAGCGGTACTGACAATGGACGCCTCCAGCAGTAGCCTTCAACACCATTACAGCAGCAGCAGCAGCGGTAGTGACTGTGTTCGCCCACAACAGCACTCTTCAATAGCTCCAGCAGCAGCAACAGTGGCTGTAGAGGTCAACAACAACAGCGGCAGTTTCTGTAAACACCCCATCAGCACTCAACACCCCCAGCAGCACTCTTCAACACCCCCAGCAGCACTCTTCAACACCCCAGCAGCACTCTTCAACACCCCAGCAGCACTCTTCAACACCCCAGCAGCACTCTTCAACACCCCAGCAGCACTCTTCAACACCCCCAGCAGCACTCTTCAACACCCCAGCAGCACTCTTCAACACCCCCAGCAGCACTCTTCAACACCCCAGCAGCACTCTTCAACACCCCAGCAGCACTCTTCAACACCCCAGCAGCACTCTTCAACACCCCCAGCAGCACTCTTCAACACCCCCAGCCTCTTCAACACCCAGCAGCACTCTTCAACACCCCAGCAGCACTCTTCAACACCCCAGCAGCACTCTTCAACACCCCAGCAGCACTCTTCAACACCCCAGCACACTCTTCAACACCCCGCAGCACTCTTCAACACCGCCCAACACCCAGCACTCTTCAACACCCCAGCAGCACTCTTCAACACTCCAGCAGCACTCTTCAACACCCCAGCAGCACTCTTCAACACCCCAGCAGCACTCTTCAACACCCCCAGCAGCACTCTTCAACACCCCCAGCAGCACTCTTCAACACCCCAGCAGCACTCTTCAACACCCCAGCAGCACTCTTAACACCCAGCAGCCTCTTCAACACCGCAGCACTCTTCAACACCCCAGCAGCACTCTTCAACACCCCAGCAGCACTCTTCAACACCCCCAGCAGCACTCTTCAACACCCCCAGCAGCACTCTTCAACACCCCAGCAGCACTCTTCAACACCCCAGCAGCACTCTTCAACACCCCAGCAGCACTCTTCAACACCCCAGCAGCATTTAACAGCACTCTTCAACACCCCAGCAGCACTCTTCAACACCCCCAGCAGCACTCTTCAACACCCCCAGCAGCACTCTTCAACACCCCAGCAGCACTCTTCAACACCCAGCAGCACTCTTCAACACCCCAGCAGCACTCTTCAACACCCCAGCAGCACTCTTCAACACCCCAGCAGCACTCTTCAACACCCCAGCAGCACTCTTCAACACCCCCAGCAGCACTCTTCAACACCCCCAGCAGCACTCTTCAACACCCCAGCAGCACTCTTCAACACCCCCAGCAGCACTCTTCAACACCCCAGCAGCACTCTTCAACACCCCCAGCAGCACTCTTCAACACCCCAGCAGCACTCTTCAACACCCCCAGCAGCACTCTTCAACACCTCCAGCAGCACTCTTCAACACCCCAGCAGCACTCTTCAACACCCCCAGCAGTAGAGACGGTGAGTGCTTCTCACTCTCATCTGGATGCTGAAGCAAACAGAGACGGGATTAGACTATTTTTAAACGTTTTTCTTTCACGTTATTTTTTGGGGCAGCTTACTATTTGGTGGGGAGAACCTTTTTCGCTTTGTAATATATCTGATATCCGTGGAGGGTTGAACTTGGTAAGATTACCTAGGAAAAAGTTTATTTTTATTTTTCCTTGTTTAGATTTTGCAAATAAGTTTTGCAACATTTTGTTCATTTTTTATTTTTAATTTTTACATGAATTTAATACATGCAGTTTCTCGTAGTCTGTTTACCAGTTGAAATCATAAAACCTCAGCTTATGTTAATGTTATCAATAAAAATGCAGACACACAAATGTCATTTATCTCCTTCATATACAGTAGAGTTGATGTAAAGAAGAAAAAGACACAATAACGTGATTTGATACACAAATAACCCGTACATATGAGACACTTCGGTTCGACTTGGACCATTTACAAGTTGATGTATTCAGTGACTCCTGGTACGGCTTTCTAAGATACTTAAACTAGCAAATGTGGCCTGTGTCCTAGTCTTCCTGTGGTGTATCTGGTATGTACACAGATCTGATATTTAATTAGATTGTCGTCCAAGTTTGAAGGGTTCAATGCCTTTCCTCCTACCAGATGCGACACTCACAAATTATCGCATGAAAAGCTCTTTCAATTTTTATACTTCCAAAAAAGCAAATGAATCCAAGCATCGTTCTAAGTGTATTACAACGTTCTACAGATTTCTGTTGCCCTATGGAGCACCTGCACGGCTTCCAATGGGGTTATCTGGCTAATGACTCCATCGGCGAAAGTCTTAAATTGAAAGAAGCCACCATTAAAACTATTTCCTAGTGTACAATGAGGCTTTAAGACTTTTGTTACTTATACATCTTGACAAAACTCAATTTAAGTTGTAATGAACGACTGCCAGTGTTTATTCATCGACAGTCGTTCATTACGACTGAGTTCATAGACTGACTTTGAGGGAGGTGAAGTTAGATTTAATGTCAAAACTACTGTGGCTGTGGTAAAGGACAGTAAGGAGGGTTTCAAACAGTAGCCATTGATGCAGACAGAGCACATCAGTGTTTTCTGGGGAACCTTTCTTTTAGAAGCCCCGTAGTTCAGACCATGGTTCGAGCCTCCTCTCCACCTTTCTCTCTATTCATTTTGATAAACATTCAAAGAGTATATTAGCCTCATGCACACTGTGACGCTTGCTTCAGAGTCTCGCTAACCTGGTCTCTCAAGACATTCCTGCTTCTGATATGATTGTCACATTATTTTTCCCAGTATCAGAGCCTTGCATATGTCCACATGGGACTACATCTGCCAGTTATCCGTCCACGGCATAATTTTATGTCGTCCTACCTAACCTACGTCGCACCTCCCCGGTGATCGTGTCCATCACGGTCCCTCAATCTTCTGGTATTACTTTTAACGATACAGCGAAATTTCGGTTTGATTTAAAAGCTATTTTTCACCGAAGATCAATATCAACTTATTCAGTTTATTAAAAATTGAAGGCGAAGCAAACAACGTTTGTTGAGGTTTTATAAAATATTGTTAGCCAGCCTAATTTTAGTCTCGTATAAGTGGTATTATCCTCAATTACTGTCACTGTTAAACTGGCTCGTACTTTACTTTCCTTGTAAATTCGTTCGTACTTTACTTTCCTTGTAAATTCGTTCGTACTTTACTTTCCTTGTAAATTCGTTAGTACTTTACTTTCCCCTTTAAACTAATTCATAGGTTATTTCCATTGAACAGCTTCTGAGTTAACAGTAGCCAAATTAATAATGACACTCAGGCTCAGCTTATCTCCACTAACGATGACTGTTATACATAATGAAAAAGCTTATTAATCACCTTACCTACTGCAGGGAAAGAATCTAAATCCAATACTGAAATTTTCCTATTGAAACCTCGTTGCTTAGTGGTAACGTGCTGGAACACTCTACGTTCCAAGGCAACGCTTCGAATCCCCGTCCAATCTTCTGTTTACTTCATAATATTCATGGTGGCCCCGTGGCCTGGTGGCTAAAGCTCTCACTTCACATGGAGAGTGTCCGGGTTCGATTCCCGGGGAGGGTAGAAACATTGGGCGTGTTTCTTTACACCGGTTGTCTATGTTCACCCATCAGTAAAATGGGTATCTGGGTGTTAGTCGACTGGTGTGGGTCGCATCCTGGGACAAAACTTACCTAATTTGACCGAAATCCTCTGCATAACAAGTGGCTTTCTATATAGTATGTCATTGATGTCAGCTAGGCCTGAATACCTTGTACATGTACTTGTAGAAATTTATTATTATTATTATTATTATTATTATTATTATTATTATTAATTTTATTATTATTATTATTATTATTATTATTATTATTATTATTATTATTATTATTATTATTATTATTATTATTATTATTATTATTATTATTATTATTATTATTATTATTATTATTATTATTATTATTATTATAAGCTGCTGGAGGTCCTGGTTCCCAATGTGCAAACTAAATTTACTCCAAACAAGAGCGGGAGGTATTACGGAAGTCTGCGAAGTATTGCCAATGAAAGGCAAGAGCAGTGTGGAGTAAGTTGTACTAAGAGAAAATAATCCTGAGAGGAACCATGAGTTTACACCGTCCTAACATCAAACAGAACTTAAGCTTCGAACGTTCCCTGAATTGTCTTCCAAAGGGAACTTGACACGTTCATAAAGTTCCTTATCAGTCATGCTGGAATAAATCTCACTGTATGTGTGAAACTTAATCAAGAAAGGATCACATTATCCTGTATTTGTATTTATTCCATCGCATCGGTATTTTATACCATTTACCTCCACCAGTCACATTGTGGCGAGTCAGTAGCGAGCAGTGAAAGCTTGGTCTAGGACCAGGTCTTGGGAAAGATGACCTGCAGAAGCAGGTAGCAGGTAACCTTGAGGTGGTGGGGCAGCGTAAGACTTTATATGATGATCCCGTCTCCACCACGCGACCCATCTGTCCCTCTCATAGAATATTTACACTTTCGCAACACGACCAAGGAAAACAAGAAAATGTCTTTATTCTTCTTGTGTACACACTTTTCCCCCAAAGACTGATGTGTGTGTGTCCTGCATATATTCTCCTTGTTCTCCCTCTGTATTAACAACTTCTCCCATAGTTTAACTCTGTTTTTTCTCTACCTTTCTCAAGTGTTTATCTTTTTATATATACGCAATACTCTGTGGTGATAATTCATAAAACTCACAACAATTGTCATTCAACAATGATAAGTTAATAACATCTCAACACAAGCCTGTGGAAAAACGAGAAATGTCTTTAATGAAAACAGTTTGGATCTTCTTCAAGAGACCAGGTATTTTCTTAAGGGTAAAATTAATGTGTATTTCCCCTCCTGGTCCATCATAGTACATCCTCACACAATTCTGAGTGTCAGAGCCAGACACATAGGATACTTCAGTCATCCTAATCCACCTCTCCTCTGTTGGTCTGGGATAGGCGTAAAGGGCGGACAGAAAAAGAAGCATAGGAGAAAAGAAAAGAAAAGAAAAGAGTTGAGGATTTATATAAATGTAAACAAAAGAATGAGAATAAGAAAGATGCTATACGAAAAATAGCAAGAAAAAGATCATGAGAGAAATTTTGTGAAGAAAAAGTTTGGGTACTGGACGAGGGTATGAAAACTGGAGTTACCTTGTCTTAACTTGAATCTTTTCTGATTGTTTCCCATCCCCAGAACTCTGACCCTTACGGGCATAGCGTTCCCCCCACAAAATGAATAAAAAAGACAAACATTGCAAAGCAGCTGCGTGTTTCTCCTCCAGTGTGGAGAATCAGTGTTTCTCCTCCAGTGTGGAGAATCAGGTGACAGCCATAACTGCAAACTATACCGTCTTTGGTAAAAGGTCACATGTAATATTATTACAATTTATTGTGGCCACAATAAAATGTCGCATTAGTTGCACTTGTGTCCTACATAATTATTAAGAATGGTTATAGTATAACCTTATTTTTTAAAGGGGTGGATGGGTGAGCCAGTGGAAGGCCTCGGTCAGGTGACCAAAAGCTTCAATAGCGGGTCATCATCTAAGACCCGCGTCAGGAAACACTTGCCCTGTTTCCTGACGAATCTTACCTAACGTAACATGTGTCTTGTTACCTAACATACTGTCGGTAATTCTATCAACATTATTACATATATATTCTTCGTTTACCAAGTGAACTGAAGAATATATATGTAATTATGACTAAAATATATATGTAATGTATATGTAATAATGACTAAAAATAATGTAATAATGACTAAAAGTAATGTAAAAATGACAAAATAATTTCAATTATCAGTTTATAATAAGGTCACAGAGGCAAAATAAGAAACACAAGAGCAAGTGAACATCTTCCAGGACTCTGATAAAGAACATAATATTCTGGATAGCTGGAGTTCAGTACACAATCCAGAATAACAGGTGAGCCAGTCCCAAATTGGGATTGTCTGTCTGTTAAGACTCATTTACGCTGACCTGCTAAACACTGTAGATAAGTACTCGAAATTCTAGCAGAGAAAATGGAAGAAATCATAATTTAATCGTTAATTTTGTTAACCATCCAGCAGAGGCAATACCTTTACCTTTGATATACCTTTGATGAATTCCGAGGGTTTTTCTACTCCCGGAGCGCAGTCATGGGCCAGGCTCGTCTGGTGCTAGCCTGGTCAACCCCGCTGTTGCTGCTGGTGGTCCGTTTAGAAATCAGTTAATGAATCTCGAAGATTGTCTCGACATCCTAATAAAAAGGCAGAAAACACCATCTTCATTAGTGATTTCAATACATGACAGATAATATATAAGAAACGAACACCGTAAGAGCGGAGGACGTCTCAGGAGTCCTAATGAACAGTCAAGTTCAAATGAACTGTCGGAAATTTGTCGTCAGCCAACGAGTAATAGAACTCAACGCATTGGAAAATATTCTTGACCTTATAGCAGTATTTAGTAAAGAGCAGAAGTGTAAAAGACATTAAACTTTGACTCGATCTTAACGCAAGTTAAGACCCTCGTAATCACTAACCTCGAGTTTTCAACAACTTGCAAATTACAACTATTAAGTGGCACTTGAAATGGGTTCCAGACGTATACCAATAATAATAATAATAATAATAATGATAATAATTTATTATTATAATTATTATAGCCTACCTGGAGGTCGTTCGGGGATCAACGCCTCGGAGACCCAGTCCTAGATCAGGCCTCCCGGTGGATCAGTCTGATCAATCAGACTGTTACTGCTGGCCGCACGTAATCTAAGGTAGGAACCACAGCCCGGCTGGTCAGGTACTGGTTTTAGGTGTCTGTCCAGTTCCCTCTTGAAGACAACCAGGGGTCTATTGGTAATTGCCCTTATGTATGACGGGAGGCAGCTGAACAGTCTTCGGCCCCTGACACTTAGTGTGTTTCTCATAGTGTACTCATGGCACTCCTGCTTTTCTTTTGCTTTCGTAGTGAGTGATTTCTGAATGGCGATTTGGGACTAGTCCCCATAGGATTTTCAAATCGAGAAAGCGCTAAACGTGTAGGGCTCATTTAGCACATGGGGGAACTGAAACAATCAGAATCGATCTAAGAAGGAGGAAGATAGGTCACTTTCCTTGGAACCAGAACTCCTCAAAGGAAACAAGAAACTTTCCTTGAGGGGGCCATAAACCATTCCGGACCACGGTTCGAATCCCGTTCATTCTTCTGTTTATTCACCGACTGTTGTCTTTTACGTCTTATCTCGAATTCTTAAACCATTAAGTTAAAAGAAAGGAAAAGCGGCAGGTTACAGAGAATCATGATTCAACTGTTGACATAGAGTAACACAACTCAGAGAATCATGATTCAACTGTTGACATAGAGTAACACAACTCAAAGAATCATGATTCAACTGTTGACATAGAGCAACACAACTCAAAGAATCATGATTCAACTGTTGACATAGAGCAACACAACTCAGAGAATCATGATTCAACTGTTGACATAGAGTAACACAACTCAGAGAATCATGATTCAACTGTTGACATAGAGCAACACAACTCAAAGAATCATGATTCAACTGTTGACATAGAGCAACACAACTCAGAGAATCATGATTCAACTGTTGACATAGAGTAACACAACTCAGAGAATCATGATTCAACTGTTGACATAGAGTAACACAACTCAGAGAATCATGATTCAACTGTTGACATAGATTAACACAACTCAGAGAATCATGATTCAACTGTTGACATAGAGTAACACAACTCAGAGAATCATGATTCAACTGTTGACATAGAGTAACACAACTCAGAGAATCTTGAATTTTCACTGTAATGAAAGAATAAATGCGGGTTAAAGAGACAAAAATAGGAAGATAAAATCGAAAGGCTAACACTGGTAGAAACAGAGTCGAGTGTTCTCAAACAAACAAAACATTTTCTCCTGTGCAGATCCAAGACAAATATCACCAGAATGTTGAGTAATTGCTTTAGGAAGCATGACACGATGAACTTAGCTAACACTGTCATCAACCAGAGAACACTGGAAGGTCAAGCTATTTATACCCCTCTAACACAGATCTTGTAACAGATTTGCCAGTGTTCCCTGGAGACTGTCATCATGACTTGGTTTCAACACTATCAGAACTGAACAAAGTACGCATCACTCTATCCATTGGACCAACGATTGTTGGTTCTTGTTTCGTGATTTATACATATATATATATATATATATATATATATATATATATATATATATATATATATATATATATATATATATATATATATATATATATATATATATATATATATATATATATATATATATATATATATATATATATATATATATTTTTTTTTTTAACACATCGCCGATTCCCACCAAGGCAGGGTGGCCCGAAAAAGAAAAACTTTCATCATCATTCACTCCATCACTGTCTTGCCAGAAGGGTGCTTTACACTACAGTTATAAAACTGCAACATTTACACCCTCCTTCAGAGTGCCGGCACTGTACTTCCCATCTCCAGAACTCAAGTCCGGCCTGCCGGTTTCCTGAATCCCTTCATAAATGTTACTTTGCTCACCTCCAACAGCACGTCAAGTATTAAAACCATATGCCTCCATTCACTCCTATCAAATACGCTCACACATGCTTGCTGGAAATCCAAGCCCTCGCACACAAAACTTCCTTTACCCCTCCCTCCAACCTTTCCTAGGCCGACCCCTACCCCGCCTTCCCTCCACTACAGATTTATACACTCCGAAGTCACTCTGTCTCGTTCCATTCTCTCTACATGTCCAAACCACCTCAACAACCCCTCCTCAGCTCTCTGGACAATCGTTTTGGTAATCCCACCTCCTCCTAATTTCCAAACTCGAATTCTCTGCATTATATTCACACCACACATTGACCTCAGACATGACATCTCCACTGCCTCCAGCCTTCTCCTCGTTGCAACATTCATCACCCATGCTTCACACCCATATAAGAGCGTTGGTATAACTATACTCTCATACATTCCCTCTTTACTTCCATGGACAAGGTTCTTTGTCTCCACAGACTCCGAAGTGCTCCACTCACCCTTTTCCCTCATCAATTCTATGATTCACCTCATCCTTCATAGACCCATCCGCCGACATGTCCACTCCCAAATATCTGAATACATTCACCTCCTCCATACTCTCTCCCTCCAATCTGATATCCAATCTTTCGTCACCTATTCTTTTGTTATCCTCATCACCTTACTCTTTCCTATATTCACTTTCAATTTTCTTCTTTACACACCCTACCAAATTCATCCACCAACCTCTGCAGCTTCTCTTCAGAATCTCCAAAAGCACAGTGTCATCAGCAAAGCAACTGTGACAACTCCCACTTTGTATTTGCTTCTTTATCTTTTAGCCCAACACCTCTTGCCAAGACCCTCGCATTCACTTCTCTTACAACCCCATCTATAAATATATTGAACAACCACGGTGACATCACACATCCTTGTCTAAGGCCCACTTTTACTGGGAAATAGTCCCTTCCCTCCTACACACTCTAACCTGAGCCTCACTATCCTCATAAAAACTCTTCACTGCTTTCAGTAACCTTCCTCCTATTCCATACACCTGCAACATCTGCCACATTGCCCCCTATCTACCCTATCATACGCCTTTTCCAAATCCATAAATGCCACAAAAACATCTTTACCCTTATCCAAATACTGTTCACCTATATGTTTCACTGTAAACACTTGGTCTACACACCCCTACCTTTCCTAAAGCCCCCTTGTTCATCTGCTATCCTGCTTTCTGTTTTACTCTTAATTCTTTCAATAATAACTCTACCATACACTTTACCAGGTACACTCAACAGACTTATTCCCCTATAATTTTGCACTCTCTTTTGTCCCTTTGCTTTATACAAAGGAACAATACACGCTCTCTGCCAATCCTAGGTACCTTACCCTCTTCCATACATTTATTAAATAATAGCACCAACCACTCCAAAATTATATCCCACCTGCTTTTAACATTTCTATCTTTATCCCATCAATCCCAGCTGCCTTACCCCTTTCATTCTACCCACTGCCTCACAAACTTCCCTACACCCACAACTGGCTCTTCCACACTCCTACAAGATGTTATTCCTCCTTGCCCTACACACGAAATCACAGCTTCCCTGTCTTCATCAACATTTAACAAATCCTCAAAATATTCTCTCCATCTTCCCGATACCTCTAACTCTCCATTTAATAACTCTCCTCTCCTATTTTTAACTGTCAAATCCATTTGTTCTCTAGGCTTCCTCAACTTATTAATCTCATTCCAAAACTTTTTCTTATTTTCAACAAAATTTGCTGATAACATCTCACCCACTCTTTATCTGCTCTTTTTACATTGCTTCACCACTCTTTTAACCTCTCTTTTCTCTCCATATACTCTTCCCTCCTTGCATCACTTCTACTTTGTAAAACCTCTCATATGCTAACTTTTTCTCCCTTACTACTCTCTTTACATCATCATTCCACCAATCGTCCTCTTCCCTCCGCACCACTGCCTGTAACCACAAACTTCTGCTGAACACTCTAACACTACATTTTTAAATCTACCCCATACATTTTCGACCCCATTGCCTACACTCTCACTAGCCCATCTATCCTCCAATAGTTGTTTATATCTTACCCTAACTGCCTCCTCTTTTAGTTTATAAACCTTCACCTCTTTTTACTTACTGATTCTATTTTCCTTGTATCCCATCTACCTTTTACTCCCACTGTAGCTATAACTAAAAAGTGATCTGATATATCTGTAGCCCCTCTATAAACATGTACATCCTGAAGTCTACTCAACAGTCTTTTATCTATCAATACATAGTCCAACAAACTACTGTCATTACGCCCTACATCATATCTTGTATACTTATTTATCCTCTTTTTCTTAAAATATGTATTACCTATAACTAAACCCCTTTCTATACAAAGTTCAATCAAAGGGCTCCCATTATCATTTACACCTGGCACCCCAAACTTACCTACTACACCTCTCTGCATGTTTCTCCCACTTTAGCATTTAGGTCCCCTACCACAATTACTCTCTCATTTGGTTCAAAAGTTCCTATACATTCGCTTAACATCTCCCAAAATCTCTCTCTCTCCTCTACACTCCTCTCTTCTCCAGGTGCATACACGCTTATTATGACCCACTTTTCGCATCCGACCCTTATTTTAATCCACATAATCCTTGAATTTACACATTCATATTCCCTCTTTTCCTTCCATAACTGATCCTTCAACATTATTGCTACCCCTTCCTTAGCTCTAACTCTCTCAGATACTCCTGACTTAATCCCATTTATTTCTCCCCACTGAAACTCGCCTACTCCCTTCAGCTTTGTTTCGCTTAGGGCCAGGACATCCAACTTCTTTTCATTCATAACATTGGCAATCATCTCTTTCTTATCATCCGCACTACATCCACGCACATTCAGACAACCCAGTTTTATAAAGTTTTTCTTCTTCTCGTTTTTAGTAGATTTGTACAGGAGAAGGGGTTACTAGCCCATTGCTCCCGGCATCTTAGTCGCCTCATACGACACGCATTGCTTACGGAGGAAAGATTCTTTTCCACTTCCCCATGGACAATAGAGAAAATAAAAAGAACAAGAGCTATTAAGAAAAGAAGAAAAACCTAGATGTGTGTATGTATATATATGCATGTGTATGCCAGTGTAGTGTGACCTAAAGTGTAAGTAGAAGTAGCTAGATATACCTGTTATCCAGCGTGTTTATGAGACAGAAAAAGACACCAGCAATCCTACCATCATGTAAAACAGTTTCAGGTTTCTGTTTCACAGTCACCTGGAGGACGGTATATATATATATATATATATATATATATATATATATATATATATATATATATATATATATATATATATATATATATATGTCGTGCCGATTAGGTAAAACTTGCGATTTTGGCTTAAATAGCAACGCTCACCTTGCCATATAAGACTAGTGAAAATTTGTGTATGCAATAATTTCGCCAAAATCATTCTGAACATAACGAAAAAAATATATTTCATTGTGTTTGTTTATTATTAAATTAATGTTAACGTATCTAAAATATATTTAGTTGGGTTAGGCTAAATTAAATTGCGCTTGTTGTATTAAGGTTAGGTAGGTTTTCAAAGTTTCTCTTGGTACAAAATTAGAAATTCTTACATTAACATAAATGAAAAAAATATATCTTTAAACGTATAAGAGAAAATTTTAGAAAGGACTTAATTTTAGATGAGTTCTTGCTAATTGACCAGTTTTACCTAATCGGCACAACATATATATATAAGAACATAAGAACATAAGAAAGGAGGAACACTGCAGCAGGCCTGTTGGCCCATACTAGGCAGGTCCTTCACATTCCATCCCACTAACAGAATATTTGTTCAACCTAACTTTCAATGCTACCCAAGAAATAAGCTTTGATAATTTTATTTACTCATGTGCAATTCCCACTCAAATCCAACCCCTTTCACTCATGAATTTATCCAACCTAAATTTAAAACTACCCAGGGTCCCTGCTTCAATAACCCTACTAGGCAGACTGTTCCACTCATCAACTACCCTATTTCCAAACCAATACTTTCCTATATCCTTTCTAAATCTAAACTTATCTAACTTGAATCCATTATTGCGGGTTCTCTCTTGGAGAGATACCCTCAAGACCTTATTTATATTCCCTTTGTTAATACCCATTTTCCACTTGTATACCTCGATCATGTCTCCCCTCATTCTACGTCTTTCAAGTGAATGTAATTTAAGGGTCCTTAATCTTTCTTCGTAAGGAAGATTTCTAATGCTATGTATTAATTTAGTCATTCTACGCTGAATGTTTTCTAATGAATTTATGTCTATTCTGTAATATGGAGACCAGAACTGAGCTGCGTAATCTAGGTGAGGCCTTACTAATGATGTATAAAGCTGTAATATAACCTCTGGACTTCTGTTGCTAACACTTCTTGATATAAATCCCAGTAATCTATTTGCCTTATTACGTACGCTTAGGCATTGCTGTCTTGGTTTAAGGTTGCTGCTTACCATCACCCCCAAGTCCTTCTCGCAATCTGTATGGCTAAGTTCTACGTTATTTAACTTATAAGTGCTTGGGTTATGGACACTCCCGAGCTTTAGAACTTTGCATTTATCTACATTGAACTGCATCTGCCATTTTTCTGACCAGGAATTGAGTTTGTCTAAATCCTCCTGTAGTTCACTGACATCTACGTCTGAATCGATTATCCTACCTATCTTCGTGTCATCAGCGAATTTGCTCATATCACTAGAAATTCCCTCGTCAAGGTCATTTATATATATTATAAACAACAACGGGCCCAAAACCGATCCCTGAGGAACGCCACTTGTTACAGATCCCCACTCCGATTTAACCCCATTTATGCACACCCTCTGCTTCCTATTGGTGAGCCATGACTCGATCCATGACAACACTTTTCCCCCAATGCCATGAGCAGCCACTTTCTTTAACAGTCTCTGATGTGGTACTCTATCAAAAGCCTTACTAAAATCCAAATAAACAATATCGAATTCTTTATCATGATCAACTGCCTCAAAAGAATTACTGAAAAAAGTTAATAAATTAGTTAGGCAAGAATTAAGATTAGTCCAATTTATCATTAAATTCTTCCCAAATTGTATTAATTATAAATGAATCCAATTTATATAAACCAAAAGAAATATTCATATTATTTTCAAAACTGCTTTTAATGAAACATGATTCTATTATATTCCTCTCAACCATGGACTTGCTTGATCCAACCTTCTCAGCATTTTGAAAATCAATTGGAAGGTTAAAATCTCTCCCGTGAATAAATAGAGCATTAGAATCTTGTCCAGTTCTAATGCTATATTTATGTTGCTTTAATCTTAGTTCAAGACTTTTACCAGTTTGACCATAATAAACTTTATCGCATATTTTACAGGGAATCTTATAGACACATCCGTCAGCATTTTGGGGGGAATTTTTTATCAAAAGTCTTTTTACTGTATCAAGATTTTTAAATACAACTTTGATATTAAAATTCTTAAGAAAGGAAGGCATATCAACCAAGTTTTCATGGTAAGGGAGAACCAACATATTTTTGGTTGAATAAGGTTGGTTGTCCCTTTTTGGATTGTAAAAAGTATTTCTAGCTATTTTAAAAGATTTATCAATTACGTTTCTTATGTTCTTATGTTAAGCAATACGTGGACACAGAGGGTATATACACTCTCAAAGTGAGGTGTAATACTAGTGGTGGTAGAAGTAGTAGTGATATAAGTTATAGTAGTAGTAGTAATACAATAAGGTAGAACAATCAACTTGCACATAAGTAAAAGGTGATAAAAACAATTACTTGGGTAGTATTAAAACTGGTTAGACAAATATTTCTGTAGGAGGTTGGAAAAGAGAAGGCTTGTAGCAGTGTTCCACATCTGCGATGCACTTGTGTGGTATTAGCAGGAGATGGTAGGGTTTTCTGTATTCAGGAGGATTCTTGCTAAGACTTCAGAGATGGTGAAGCTGCCTTTATTTTGTTTAATTGTGTTAGAAACAGCGATAAGTGCTGATTCAAGGCACTTGCGTCTGCGGAAATCAGTTTCTTTTATTACTAATCGGGCGTCTTTGAATTTCATGAGATGATTGGTGGAATATCGGTATTGTACGCAGGCGTTGTTCATGTTATCGTTCCTACATGCATTAATGTGTTCTTTGAGGCGTGTTTCGAGGTTTCTTGCTGTTTCTCCTACATAAATCCTGTCGCAGCTCTATACATCACAAGTGAGACCTCATTTGGATTATGCAGCTCAGTTTTGGTCTCCTTACTACAGGATGGATATAGTTTCGTTGGAGAACATACAGAGAAGAATGACTAAAATGATTTACAGTATAAGGAATCTCCCGTATGAAGATAGACTTAGAGCGTTGAATCTCCACTCTCTGGAGAGACGTAGAATGAGGGGAGATATCATCGAGGTATACAAGTGGATGATGGGCATAAACAAAGGAGATATTAATAAAATACTGAGGATATCGAACCAAGTAAGAACCAGAAATAACGGATTTAAATTGGATAAATTTAGATTTAGAAAGGACATAGGCAAGTACTGGTTTTCGAACAGAGTTGTAGATGGAAAGATAAACGCATAAGCAGTATAATGTGATCCTTTATTGACAACGTTTCGCCCACACAGTGGGCTTTATCGAGTCACAAACAGATCTACCTGGATAAAAGAAACAAGGTTATTTATAGGATTTAGTCAGGTGGAGAATGCTGGGTCAGGTGAAGAATGCTGCATGTGACAGTCTTCAAAGTAGTGTGATAGTTTAAAACCTTGTGTGATTTAAAGGACCTGCAGTGTTCCATTCTTGAGTTCTATGTGGGATAGCGATGAAGAAGTTTCTTGGCAATAGGTTCAACTATGTTGTAGAAGCATATATATATATACATATATATATTATTTTTAGGTACCACCTCTAGAACTTTACTTGGGACCATCCTGGCCTATATATATATATATATATATATATATATATATATATATAGAATGGGGTCCACCTCTGGTGTACATTGTGGGAGCCATAGCCTCGGAGAAGTGGATAAAAAGGCTTCAAGGAAGAATATTTAGACTTCTTTCTGAAGTCATTTGAATATTCCACTTCCTATACCACCCCATCTTTTGATTGCCTATAAACTTTATTTCAAGACAAAATACATTGACAAAATACATTGACAAGAATACAATAGGAGTAAACCAACATAGTTAACAACTCAGAGCTATATGTCAACTACCTCTTCCAGCTCCCCAGCAGTGGGCCGCGTGCCCAGAATGCTGCAAGCATTTTCCCTCTGGATCGCAACACTGAGTCTCTGAAAGAGGAAGCTGGTCGCTCTGTGGTCCTTGGTTTCTATGATGAGTTTTTCACCCAGCTCTTTGAGAAACTTTAGAGCACACTTGCCCCATGCTCCAAGGGTCTCCGACCCTATTGGGATGAAGTTATTGCAAGGGAGAAGGCCTTCATATTTGCGAGTCTTCTGGGTCTCCCTGTGGCTGGCAGCTCCACCCCTTCAGCTACGGAGTATGGCAAGTATGTGTCTTCCCTTGTGGCAGCACAGGTGTAATCCCAAGCAATCTGCTTACCATCCTTCTAGGGTAGCATAGTGGCTCCATCAGGACACTTTTGACTTCCATCAGACCTCTGCACTTGGGGTTCCTGTTGAGCTGGGCAACGGGCTGTGGCGAGGCTTCTCTTTATGATGTCATTGACCTCCTCATGTCTAGCATATTTCCCTTCTGATGTGTGACACACGAGACCATGAAGTCCGAATTGATCAGCCGTCGCCCTGTCGCAAATACACCTATGTTCGGTGAGTATGGGTGCAGCTAGGCGAAGCGCAACACCAATCCGAATGGCCTGTGGGTCGAGTCGAGTCCCCAGAGAGGAATTGTGAACAGCTAGAAGGAAATCTCCTGAGTGTGGTGCCTTCACCGCTAGGAGACGAGCTTTGTCCTTTCCTGAAGCGTTGGTGAGCATTGTGTTGGCAATTTTTTCCGTGTTCGGTTTGTCCCAGTGTGATTGTTTGTGATCTTTGGGAGGAGCTGGTCTACTGGAGGAGTCTGCCAGGATGTCCCACCGCGCGGCTGCTTCAATGAACCTGGGGTCTTGAGCTCCCACCACACCTCTCAAACGTTCAGGAACAATCTTCTTGACTAATCCACAGGAGGCCAAACACGTTGACAGAAATGCAGGTAAAGCTACCTGCGTTGCTTTGCGCACCCCTATACCTCCCAGTCGCACTGGGAGGGTTGCCTGCTCCCATTGCCGATCATCTAGTGACAGATTCAGTGCCTTCTTAAAGGTTGATCTCAGGTGCGCGTCATACTCGTTAAGTGTTGGGTTGTCAAAAGAGGGTGCGCTCCTCAAGAAGTAAGTGAGTCTTGGCATAGTAAGACACCTTGTGAGGAGATACAAGACAACATGGGCATCAAGATCACTTATTCTCTCCTCCATTCTTTTCAGGTCATTCACTTTGTCCTTGAGGACAGTGTCGATGGCCTGGTGACCCAGCGGTGCTCCCAGGAGGGTACTGTTGGATGGAGTGGTAGTAGTGACTTCTGGGAGGATTGTTCGCACCGCATTGATTATTTCCTGGTTTGTTGTGATGATTTCACACTTTGAGGGATTGAGGATGAGTCCTAAGGCTTCTCTCTGTGTCTTCACCCGTTGTAGGTCCTCTAACTCGTGTACAAGAAAGTCGTTGGAATATCGACTAAAATTATTGTTTAATTAAATCTGAAAAAGTCTAAAGAAATGCTTAGGTAATTTTTTTCTCATTCGGGAACGAAAATGTTTACGTAGTTGCAGAACAATTGCTTGGAAATAAATAAATAAATGTTCATACCTACTTTTTTTTTTAAATTTGCTTTAATTACTGTTTGGGTGGTTAAATAAATATTCACCGTGTAAATTATAACTCCAGCGGTGCCTGGTTATGATTGTTAGTGGCTGGCACGAGAGGGAGGAAGAGGCACTCAGCTCGTCTGACAGTAATAAGTCAGGGGGTTTGATGCCAGTCCAGAGATTTATGACAGTAATCTGGTCATCCATCACGGGGCACAAGTGGTGGTATGCTAACTACCGATGGGTATCATAGTGCCTTTTCTCCCTCCCATGGACTCTGTCTCATGACTTTCTGCCGAAGACAACCGTTCCACGGCTCTCTCCCAGGAACACCCATATGGGAAGTTACGGGAGAGATCCTTTCCTTATAAAGTTTTATTTTTCAAAATATTTACCACAAAACTACTTGATGGTAACTCACGAGGGTCGTGGCCAGGTCTCCTGGTTGATGGCTTGGTGAACCAAGTAGTTGAGAGTCGTTCTGGAACCACTTCGTACCAAATCATTTAGGGTTCTGCTGGTAGTTTATTTTTATTAACACATTGGCCGTCTCCCACCTAGGCAGGGTGACCCAAAAACTGAGGAAACAAAAGTTTTCTTCTTATTTCATTTAGTAATTTATACGGCAGAACGGGTTACTAGCCCCTTGCTCATCTTACGACACTCATGGCTTACGGAGGAAGGATTCTTCTCCACTTCCCCATGGGGATTGATAATGTATCTTACATATAATTAGAAATCACTCTGAGTTTAAATATTGCACTCTATTATCAGTAGTTGTAATTTTGCACATTATACGATGATTTTTCCTTTCATTTTACCACACCTGTCATTACCCACCAACGTTGACCCTAAGAAGTAAACACATACACTCTCCCCTAATATCTAGCTGTCTCACCTGAAGAGTGTAGATATCATAATTCAAATAATCCTCTGGTTAATCGTCTTTGCCTCTCATAGGGAGTTAAATCATAGCGACAGCTGAATCACTGTCACCAGAACCATCATACAGTGTATTGTGAACACACTAACACACACCAGTGTCCTCAAAGTGACAATTGAGTTACTTTCTGACACTAGAAACGTATGTGTTGTGAACACACACACACACACGCGCGTGGCCTGGAGCTGAGTCTCGACCCCTGCAACCACAAATAGGTGAGTACGCACACACCAGTCTCCTCATAGCGAAACCTGTGCCTCTGCCGTATACAGGAACCTCCAAACTATACCTTGCACCAAGTTCTACATTGCCAATTTCACGCGTCACCTGTTGATGAAAGCTGATGGGTAACAGTCTTCTGTATTTATGTGAGTAGTGGATATCCAGACTCAGCTTCACCTTAATTCAAAGTTATATGAAAGTTGATGACGGACTAATCTGCTAATCAAGACTGAACAAAAACAGCGTCTTTTCTTGTCCTGGCCAGAACTATCGAACAATTTGCAAGTACTTAAAGAAATTTTCCATTGATAATTACAGTGGATTCAGGTGCTGATAAACCAAGAGAAGTTAATATGATTTATCCTTGATTAACATCACCACCATTGCCACCACCACCGCCGCCACCACCACCACCATTACCACTACCACAACCACCACTACCACCACCACCACCACTACCACCACCACCACTATCACCACCACCACCACAACCACTACGACCACCACCACCACTACCACTACCACAATCACCACAACCACCACCACCACCACTACCACAACCACTACCACCACCACCACCACTACCCCCATCACCACAACCACTACCACCATCACCACAACCTCTACCACCATCACCACTACCACCATCACCATAACCTCTACCACCATCACCACTACCACCACCACCAACACCACTACCACAACCACCACCAACACCACTACCACCACCACCATCACCACCACCACTACCACCACCACCATCACCATCACCACTATCACCACCACCACCATCACCGCAACCACTACCACCACCACGACTACCACCACTACCACCACCACCACCACTATCACCACCCCTACCACCACCAACACTACCACCACCACCACTACCACCACCACCACGACTACCACCACCACCACTACCACCACTACCACCACTACCACCACCACCCCTACCACAACCACCACCAAAACCACCACCACTTCAACCACCACTACCACCACAACTATCACCACCACTACCACCAGAACTATCACCACCACTACCACCACCACTACCACCACCATCACCACTATCACCACCACCCTTACCACCACCACTACCACCACCACTACCACCACTACCACCACTACCACCACAACTATCACCACCACTACCACCACCACTACCACCATCACCACAACTACTACCATCACCACTACTTCCCCCGCCACAACCACCACTCAGTGTTGGTCATGATGGACAGTACAGTGGTCGTGGCTTGCCAGATTACCTCTGGGATGCTGCAGTGTCTGTGGTATTTAGCAGTAAGTCAGCCGGCTTAGCAGAGGACCACGGCTGTCTAGCACCGTGACTACGTCTTCCACAATATTATTTCACTATAGTGAAGTTTCAGTATTCACTAGAGGTCCTTCAATGCACTACGCAAAAAAAAATTATTTCTCACCAGCATACATAATTACGCAACAAGACAAGAAGTGCAGCAACAAGAATTTGACAAGTGGAAAAAAATATTCACACATCGTTAACATATCGCTCATTATTTATAGAAAAATACTAAATTAGCCATGTAACAAAATGCTGTAATATTTTTCAAAGGTTCATGTAGTTGTCTGGTAACACAGGTCAACAACCAAAATGCTTCCGAGACCAGAGTAACAATTTCCAACTAATTTTAGGTCACTGATAATGAATATCATGGTTAAAATTGTTTGTTAGCTCTACTTTTCAATATACACCAACGTGTCACAACAGGTTGCAACAGGCTTGCGGCAGTGTGTTTCTTCGTAATGGAAGGTGATTTAGTGGCCTCCATCAACATTAATGGTCTGATGGAAGCACTTGGTATCAACTACGAACCCAGTCACTGGAGGTTGCTCATAGTTTCATCAAAAACGAGTGTGAAAGTTGTCTTGCTGCATAACCGCAATAGTAAACCATCAGTTCATGTGGGTTATGTACCACATATGAAAGAAACTTATGAGAATATGATGTACATCAATGGCAGTTCTGAGGTGGCCTTAAAGGTTGTTGCTCTTGTGATGGGCTTGCAGGGCGGATACACCAAGTACTGCTGCTTTCTATGTGAATGGTACAGCCGTGCAAGAGGTTGCCACTACATCAGGAGAGACTGGCCACCTCGTCAATCATTGGAGTCTGGGATGAACAATGTTCAACATCCACCTCTCACTGAACCAAACAAAATTTTGCTACCACCACTACACATAAAACTGGGACTCATGAAAAACTTTGTAAAAGCTATGGACAAATCCGGTCAGGGATTCAAGTATTTAACATCAAAATTCCCCTCACTGAGCGACGCTACGATAAGAGAGGGAGTCTTCAATGGTCTTCAGATTCGAGAGCTTCTTAAAGATGGTGACTTTGAATCAGACCTTCATGGGAAGAAGAAATCTGCTTGGGAAGCATTCAAGTTAGTGGCGAAGGGATTTCTCGGAAACAGAAGGGAAGGCAACTATGAAGAATTGATAGAAAAACCCCATCAAGGCTTACAAGAACATGTGATGTAACATGTCACTTAAAATCCACTTTTTAGACTCACATTTAGACTTTTCTCCAGCGAACTGTGGGGCAGTTAGTGACGAACATGGTGAAAGGTTTCACCAATATATTTCAACCATGGAAAAATGGTACCAGGGCAAATGGGGCACAAGAATGCTTGCAGACTATTGCTGGACATTGGCAAGAGATGATTCTTCAACCCACTATAAGCGTCAAGCAAGAAGGCAGAGAGTAGGTAGGAATTAGAGTTTAAAACATACTGACACATATTCTACGTTATAATCAAATATTACGTGTCTCGTATCTTTAAACCTATAGCCAATAAGCATTTTTCAAGATGATATTTGGATTCAGGACATGAAAATACATAAGAATTAAGTTATTGACGTACTAGTACACCTAAATTCTAGCGCCCTCAAATCAAGCAGAAACAGGCTGTTAGGCCTAGATGTGATAGAATGGGTCTGTGTGGTCAGTGTGCGCAGTATAAAAAAATTCCTGCACCAAACAGTGCATAATGAGGAAAAAAACTCTGACCGTGTTTTTGGTTTAAAATAGCGACTTTGCAGTCCATTTTCGTATGATATTTATGCTTGTATTCTCGTTTTTTTAGTCTCATTTTATAGAATAGATGATATATTATAGAAATAGAGATAATTTTGACTGGTTTAACGATGACAAGTACCTTGAAACTGAGCGCAAAGTAGCAAAAATGTTCGATTTTGGCCGATGTTCAGGAGTAAACAAATCACACCATGCGTCCAATACACATCAACTGGAGAGTCTAATATTCTTGCACAAGTGCGCTGATATTATTTATACCATTTTTACAATTATAAGAAATCTCCCGTATGAAGATAGACTTAGAGCGTTGAATCTCCACTCTCTGGAGAGACGTAGAATGAGGGGAGATATCATCGAGGTGTACAAGTGGATGATGGGCATAAACAAAGGAGATATTAATAAAATACTGAGGATATCGAACCAAGTAAGAACCAGAAATAACGGATTTAAATTGGATAAATTTAGATTTAGAAAGGACATAGGCAAGTACTGGTTTTCGAACAGAGTTGTAGATGCGTGGAACAATCTTCCGAGTAGGGTGATAGAGGCTAGGACCTTGGGTGGCTTTAAAAAGAGATTGGACAAATATATGAGTGGGAGGGGCTGGGTTTGATTGGTGTCGTGAGTACGGGAATAAATTCTTAGGTAGTGGTGGTTTTGATATGGACCTGCCTTTTATGGGCCAGTAGGCCTTCTGCAGTGTTCCTCCATTCTTATGTTCTTATAACAGTAAATCTTCTATTTTTTGTGGGAATAAAAATTCAAAATGGAAAGCAAAAGTAATGTAAGGGGCCTGGAGACGTGACTAATGAACAGAGAAGATGTTATTTTAGTGCCAGGAATGTCTGCCTTGTTTATTATGGACCCTAGTTTGAAATTGGCATCGTTTGAAATTTGTGAAATTGGCCAAAATGCCATTTTCTGACCACTATTTTGGGTAGTTGAAATTGGTAAATAGGCGGTTTCGTGTACTCAATCGATAGAAGAAATTGAGTTCTAGCGAAATAGCTATAATTTTAGTAGACTGAAACATTGGAATGTGCCGAAAATAGGGCTCAAAGTGGGCGAAATCGCCGATGCGTAAATGTCATGGATACCGCTAACTTCGCGAAAGCATAATTCCGTTAGTTTTCGATCAAATTTCATAATTTTTGTGGTGTTATGATCGGAAAAAGATTCTCTATCATTCCATAAGAAAAAATATTTTTTGTTTTAAATTCGTGGACCCTGAGAACGAGTTTCAGAGAGACCCACAGGGACCAGCACCACCTTTGTACATGCTGATAAATATGATCCAAGAGTTCACTGAGAGACGTTTGCTGTGGGGACGTGTGAATAATATATAAACAAACATTACATTAAATTTTAGTAACAACGTGGAAATTCATAGAATCATTGTTAAAATTTATGTTTAATTAACATCATTAAAGCAACCTTGATTACTAATTGCTTGATTAATTACTTATTATTTCATAAGAACATAAGAATGGAGGAACACTGCAGCAGGCCTACTGGCCCATACTTGGCAGGTCCTTCTTAAACCCAAACCCACTAAAAAATATTCGCCCAACCCAGGTAGCACTTAGTCTATAGTAATTGTCTATCAAGTTAGAAATAGTATATTTTCTTTTGCAGTCACTGGCTGATTGATTGTATGTCTACTAATACTTGTCACTCTTCCTGCAACTTATTGCTTCACTAGTAGAATGTTTATCTTTTAGATAAATGTGGCTGTGTTTGCTACTCAGTGGTATATAATGCCAGCCTGCGTGTATATAAGTGGGTGTTTTTGTATGCCACTTAAGTAACTAAGTCTCAGCATGTATTCCACTTTTTATGCAGGTAGATGATTGTGCATCGCATGTGTAGAATGACACTGTCTTCCTTATTGTAAATGGCTGCAAATTGGTGAATTTAGTAATGCAGTTAATAAAGAACTTTAAGTCATTATTGTTCTTGTGATAACAGAAGACTGTCTCTTCTAGCTGGCTTCTGTCTTTAAGTGCTGATGAGTTGTGTTGAACGGATGAGTTGTGTTGAACGGATGAGTTGTGTTGAACGGATGAGTTGTGTTGAACGGATGAGTTGTGTTGAACGGATGAGTTGTGTTGAACGGATGAGTTGTGTTGAACGGATGAGTTGTGTTGAACGGATGAGTTGTGTTGAACGGATGAGTTGTGTTGAACGGATGAGTTGTGTTGAACGGATGAGTTGTGTTGAACGGATGAGTTGTGTTGCTACTGTGTTCTGAATGTTTTACTTTGCCAATTTTACTAAACAATTTTTTATTTTGATTTTTATGCAGTAACTGTAGAATGCGTCTTCTGGCTGGCTTCAAACCTTTAACGCAAATGCATTTTATGAAAACAGTGATAAGCCTAATCTTCAAGCTGTGCAATAAAGTAAATTAACTCGAGAATGCATATTTATAAATTTACTAACATAGTTAATATATGTACTTCCATATATTGCATTCTTCTCCATGGGGAAGTGGAACAGAATTCTTCCTCCGTAAGCCATGCGTGTCGTAAGAGGCGACTAAAATGCTGGGAGCAAGGAGCTAGTAACCCCTTCTTCTGTATAAATTACTAAATGTAAAAAGAATCAAATTTCTTCTTTTTTGGGTCACCCTGCCTCGGTGGGAGACGGCTGGTGTGTTAAAAAATATATACTATATTGAATTTTTAGTAATAACTTGAGAATTATTTTACAGATCGTCTTCAAACTTTTTACGTGTGTTTTTAACTTAAAGGGTATTTAATTTTTCAATACATTTATTATATTTTAATATAGTTAATATTTTTTTGGAATATCGTACTTATTCTTGTGGATCACTATGTGAGTATTTGTTTACTTATTAAAGAATGCAGAGATAGATAGTATAATAACCTATGTGACATGTCAAGATATCTTATAAATGAAAATAAGATACCAGATATATTAAGCAAATTAACTAAATTTGTTAGAAACTGATAAGTGAACTGTAGATATAAATCCAGATGTTCTCCTGTAAACTCTTTTGGGGCCTAGTTCCTAGGCCTTTTTTTGTATCCATATGCTCTTGCGCTGCCGTCCACACGATGGATGAGGTGCGCTATAAACTAGCTGCTTCGGCGACAAAATCTAATCTTACGGACCAATAAAAATTTGGGCTAGGAAGCTGTTAAAATTTAACAAGACTTTAAATTCCCTAAAATTTACTGCTTGACATTTTTTAATATTTCCATAAGTCGTTCAGGAGATAATAATTTGACTCTGAAACCTTCAGCATGAAGAAAAATTTGGGCTAAATCGAAAAAAAAAGTATTTTACTTTTGCAGTGTTGTGGTCTACGTTGTGTGCTTTTAAAGTCGAGTTACTTCAGTGAATTTCATTAAAATCAGCCTAATGGAATCTGTGAGTTGAAGGGAGGAAGAAATCCTCTGAAAATCACTCTATAATATACTCTAAATTGTTGTTGTTACAACACACAGCTCCACCGTAATTGTTGAATTTACGTCACGCAACTCTGCGCTAATTGAAGAATGAGACACTTGTGTAACGTTTGGAAATCTTTATTGTGGGAACGTTACGTCAGCCAGTGGCTTCTTCAGTCCAATACAGAGAAGAATGGTGGAAGATGAGAAGTTTGAGGTAATCAGTCCCTCAGCCTGGAGTCAATGTATTCAGTCCAACAAAATTGATGGACTGAAGTGGCAGTTTTCCTCGGTATAGGCTGTAGTCTCGGACACCTATAATGTCAATTACTACTTGACTTTTGGCTGATTCTGGAAGAACTGCAAGATGTGTTGTGTGATGCACTGGAATGAAGGTGATGTATTCAGTGACCTTGTCTCTTGTCGGCTTCTGTACGCCTAAAGTCTTCTTTTGATGACGTTTATAGCAAGCTCAGTTGTGCCTAAACAGCCGATTACAGCAAAATTTTCTCGATTTTGTTGAAAGCACAAACCAGGTTTTGGTTTAATGTTTGACAGTCGAGCAAAGATCGACCCGAAATCATTCTCCTAACTCGTGACCTAAGATTTTTTCCCCTCACAGTAACCCTCACAATGTCATAGTTTCAATCTCATTCTCTATACACTATGTTCAAAGGTTAAAATTTATTGGCAATTAACTTTGCTGAAGACGTAAAAACTGTGAACGCACAATTCTGTATATATAGACTTATTCATAGGTTATGGGGAATTAAACTGAGAGTGAATTAATTAAGCCCTCTCCTGAAGGGATTTATCTATAGTGGGTTTCCCCTCAACTATATCCTTCACTGCCCTGACCTGGACACATCCTCACATCACTGATGGATTGGTAATTAATTAGTGGAAGGCTTGTAGATCCTCTGGTGTATTAATAGCACCAGGTTCTCAGAGAACTGGAAACTATGTTCCAAGGACCATATACAGTTTATTGCACTGACATTCACCGGTGATTAGTAGTCCATATATTATTTACTGTCCAATCTCACAATAAACACCGATTACTGACACTGTTAAAATGGAAGGTTAAAGATTATAAAGGTTAAGAGGTTAAGAGAGATATTAGGGGTCAATGGAAGCATTTATTCCTCTTTTTTTGTTTTTGGTTCAATTTCAATGAACATTGATACTGTGATTTAACCAGTATTTTCCATCTTCACCAATTTTTGTGAATTGACTTTATGTTGCAAAATTGCAAGATATTGCAAAATTTTATGTAGAGGAGGAAGGGGATAAAACCCTCCCTTATCAAGAAAATTGGTAAGACATACAATGTTCTAGTCGACATCAGATGAAAGATAAAGAGTTAGATAATCTTTATTTCAATTTCTTTTGAGAGAAATGTCAATAGATTGTTTAAAAAAAATTGAAATTGTGTTTTTTTAAGGAATTTTTTGGAGGAAAAAATCAATAAAAACAAAACAGTAAGACATATCTAAAATCAATATTGAAATTGTAATAGAACCATCATTCCTCAATAACATCCGAAAAAATCATGACACTCCTATAAATACTCTTTTCAAATAAGTGAAAATAATGTCAATAACTTATTCCTGTGTTATTCACAGTTTTGTTATATGTAAAACTCTATGGAAATGGCGCACCAAATTTGACAGTGTTGCACACTCAACATTTGTTGACAGCCCTCTGGCTACTGAGGCACCATCTCTCACTCTGGCTACTGAGGCACCATCTCTCACTCTGGCTACTGAGGCCCCATCTCTCACTCTGGCTACTGAGGCACCATCTCTCACTCTGGCTACTGAGGCACCATCTCTCACTCTGGCTACTGAGGCACCATCTCTCACTATGGTTACTGAGAGACCATCTCTCACTCTGGCTACTGAGGCACCATCTCTCACTCTGGCTACTGAGGCACCATCTCTCACTCTGGCTACTGAGGCACCATCTCTCACTCTGGCTACTGAGGCACCATCTCTCACTCTGGCTACTGAGGCACCATCTCTCACTCTGGCTACTGAGGCACCATCTCTCACTCTGGCTACTGAGGCACCATCTCTCACTCTGGCTACTGAGGCACCATCTCTCACTCTGACTACTGAGGCACCATCTCTCACTCTGCTCACTCTAGTCCTCACACAAGTTACCATGTAGACTATTTTGAATGAAACAATCATCAAAATCGTTATTTTTGGAGTAAAAACAAACAAACAAAAAAACTCTAATTGTCAACAGGCCTTGATTACAGGAAAAACAAAAGAAATTTACATCTTTGGAAAAACATACTTAGAAATATGATACAGAGAAGCTGATTACATCAACATGGAGCCAGAATTATGCACTATTTTTTGGTAAGAAAATATTATTTTCCATAATTTTTCAGGTACGGAGGTTGATATAGTGTCAAGCATAAGTTGTTGAATATTTCTGACATATTTAAAGCTGGTAGTCTACTACAGCTTATTGCAAAGCTTCTCTTTGATTACTTCATGTAATTATTAATGATCATAAGTATTGGAGTTAAAAGATAATAGATCATCCGTGAGACAGTGCTATTATTTACTCAATTGACTTAATTTCACCAATTTCTGTTGTGAGACTCTCTCATCTCTCTCTCTCTCTCTCTCTCTCTCTCTCTCTCTCTCTCTCTCTCTCTCTCTCTCTCTCTCTCTCTCTTAGCTAATTTCCAGTTCCCTTTCACTGGGAGTCAAGACAGTGTTGACATATAGAGGTAATTTGTCGCTCCAGTAAACTGAGCCATCAAGACGACTCATCCTGGCTGTGAGTCGCGAATATTAGGAAGATGAAGTCACCAAAATGTATTGATACAATACACGGTCGAGACGCATAACATATTTAACAACATACACAAGAAAGAAGGAGCACTGCAGCAAGCCTACTGGCCCATGCTAAGCAAGTAAGAGGTTCACACTGCTAATATTGTTTCTGATACTTTTCACGACCGGAGAGGCAACGCTGGTTGCTTGAAGACTCTCTACTGTAAGAGAATCATTACAGCTGCATGTAACCTGTTCTCAGTGGAGATACAATGAGAAATATACACCGTTCGGTACATATAACCCTGATGGAAGAAAGACGTCACAGATAAGTAGAATTGTTGATTTTCTTATATGCAGTCATATATATTCTGTACTAAATTATTATTATTATTATTATTATTATTATTATTATTATTATTATTATTATTATTATGTAGTAGTAGTAGTAGTAGTAGTAGTAGTAGTAGTAGTAGTAGTAGTAGTAGTAGTAGTAGTAGTAGTAGTAGTAGCTATTATAAATTTATTATTAAAATTATTATCGTTATTAATTTATTATAAATATTTATTTATTATTATTATTATTATTATTATTATTATTATTATTATTATTATTATTATTATTATTATTATTATTATTATTATTATTATAGGAGTCTTTCAGCGTCTGGGGAATAAAAGGAATTTAGGCTTAATTCAAGGAATTTTAGCAAAGGCCCAATTCCTTAGATCAAGAGCCCCTCACCAGCATCAAGGAACCTCCTGTGAGGAGCACTAAAAATATCACTAAAAATATCACTAAAAAAATATCACTAAAAATATCCATACAAGTCATTTGCATATATTCAAATGACATGTAAGGAACAACATTTTTTGCAAGTTTCGCCTTAATAACTTTATTATAGCCGATGGCTACTGAAGAAAATCTGAGTGACGTCCAATATATCTGACACTGTTGCTTGAATTACGTAACTGCAAGCGTTCTGAAACGTTTTTTTTTCCGTCTAATATCGAATAATATCGTCTAATATCAGTTGTGCGTCATCAATAACCTATTTTTCTTAAATGTGCGTATTACTATATATATATATATATATATATATATATATATATATATATATATATATATATATATATATATATATATATATATATATATATATATATATATATATATATATATAAACTTTATTACAAGACAAAATACATTGACAAGAACACAATAGGGAGTAGAACAATATAGATAACAACTCAGAGCTACATGTCAAATACTTCATCCAGCTCCCCGGCAATGGGCCGCGTGCCCAGAATGCTGCAGGCATTTCCCCCTCTGGAACGCAACACTGAGTCTCTGAAAGAGGAAGCTGGTCACTCTGTGGTCCTTGGTTTCTATGATGAGTTTTTCACCCAGCTCTTTGAGAAACTTTAGAGCACACTTGCCCCATGCTCCAAGGGTCTCCGACCCTATTGGGATGACGTTATAGCAAGGGCAAAGGCCTTCATATTCGCGAGTCTTCTGGATCTCCCTGTGGCTTGCAGCTCCACCCCCTTCGGCTACGGAGTATGGCAAGTAGGTGTCTGCCATTGTGGCAGCACAGGTGAAGTCCCAAGCAATCTGCTTACCATCCTTCCAGGGTAGCATAGTGGCTCCATCAGGACGCTTTTGACTTCCATCAGACCTCTGCACTTGGGGTTCCCGTTGAGCTGGGCAACGGGCTGTGGCGAGGCTTCTTTTTATGATGTCATTGACCTCCTCATGTCTAGCATGCTTTCCTTCTGATGTGTGACACACGAGACTATGAAGTCCGAATTGATCAGCCGTCGCCCTGCCGCAAATACACCTATGTTCGGTGAGTATGGGGGCGGCTAGGCGAAGAGAAACACCAATCCGAATGGCCTGTGGGTCGAGCCGAGTCCCCAGAGAGGAATTGGGAATAGCTAGAAGGAAATCTTCTGAGTGTGGTGCCTTCACCGCTAGGAGACGAGCTTTGTCCTTTCCTGAAGCGTTGGTGAGCATTGTGCTGGCATTTTTCCATGATCGGTTTGTCCCAGTGGGACTGTTTGTGCTCTTTGGGAGGAGCTCGTCTACTGGAGGAGTCTGCAAGGATGTCCCACTGCACGGCTGCTTCAATGAACCTGGGGTCTTGAGCTCCCACCACACCTCTCAAACGTTCAGGGACAATCTTCTTGACTAATCCACAGGAGGCCAAACACGATGACAGAAATGCGGGTAAAGCTACCTGCGTTGCTTTCCGCAACCTTATACCTCCCAGTCGCACTGGGAGGGTTGCCTGCTCCCATTGCCGATTCTCTAGTGACAGATTCAGTGCCTTCTTAAAGGTTGATCTCAGGTGTGCGTCATACTCGTCAAGTGTTGGGTTGTCGAAAGAGGGTGCGCACCTCAAGAAGTAAGTGAGTCTTGGCATAGTAAGACACCTTGTGAGGAGATACAGGGCATCATGGGCATCAAGATCACTTATTCTCTCCTCCATTCTTTTCAGGTCATTCACTTTGTCCTTGAGGACAGTGTCGATGGCCTGGTGACCCAGCGGTGCTCCCTGGAGGGTACTGTTGGATGGAGTGGTAGGAGTGACTTCTGGGAGGATTGTTTGCACCGCATTGATTATTTCCTGGTTTGTTGTGATGATTTCACACTTTGAGGGATTAAGGACCAGATCGATGGCATTGGGCCCAAGAGGAACACCAAGGAGAGTGCTGTTGGCTGGATCAATGGCTCGTGCCCCTGGTAAAACAGCCCTAATGTTCTGGATCATCTGTGGATTGGTAGAAACTATTTCACATTTGGCGGGGTTTAAAGATAGGCCCAGGCTCTCTACCATATCTTTAATTTTCCTGATGTCCCCTAGGAGAGATTCTGTAGTGCCAGCTAGGGTGCCATCATCCAAGAACCAGATATTAAGCTCACTGGACAGCGCTTCTGTGACTTCCTTGATGACTAGACAGAATAGAAAGGGGGCGAGAGGGTCCCCCTGTTGCACACCCTCACTCGAGTCAGTTTCATGGTCCCCAAACAATAGTTTAGAAGCCACACTATAACACGATTCTATGAAGGGATAGAGGGAAGGGAAGTGCCTAGAAACTGCTTGGAGAGCAGAGTCCCTTCTGACTGAGTTGAAAGCATTGGCAAAGTCCAATTTGATCAAGGCTTTTTCATTGGACATGTTGTTGATGTATACTCGTGCTGCATGGGCAGCTGCTTCACAGCTTTGTTGAACACCAAAACCGAGCTGAGTTGGTTTCAACATTGAGGCAGCATCTTGACTCACCATTTGTAATGCAGCCTTGGCGACTAGGCGCCGAATGGTGTTGCCCACTGCAAATGGGCCTGATTCCTCCATCCTTTTCCCGGAGGGCACACAGTGAGGCACCAAAGAAATGGGGTGTAATGGCCTTTGGGACACAGGCACACATTGGAAAATTTGGTGAGTTCAGACAGCAACCTCTCGGAAACCTCCCCAAGTGCTGGATTGAGCATTTGTTTTAAGTGTTGTGGCCTTAAACCGGTGAAACCTCCTGCTGAGCCCTGTGGAAATGACATAGCAGCTTTATACACATCAGCATCCTGTAAGATTAAATGTTCTTCACCTGCTGCATTGTCAGGGAGGTCCCTGTTGGTACTGGGAGCCCTGGGTGGATGTTTGTTCTTCAGGGCTTGTGCTGTAATGACGTCCTTTGGAGCTATGGTATCCTCACTGGTTATGAGCCTCAGTGCTCCAATAGTATTACCCTCTTCTATTTTTCTGCTAATTTGGGCCCTGATTTTTGAGGCGTCAGGTGTCCTGTTGTTGGCATTTCCCCGGCGGGTGTTTGACGCACTGGAGGAAAGACGGATGAAGTTGTCATCTCTCGGGAATGCATTTATTGCCCAAATAACATATGTTGCTAGTGACTTGTCCCTCCTTGGTGGGACAGCCAAACAGGCATTGCCAAATAGCAGTAGGTTGTGCCAGGATCCGTTGTTTGCAGGAGCATCGTTGACTTTATTCAAGAGGTCAGCGAATTTGCTAGCAGCTTGATGGCGAGCTGCTTTGGGGATGTGTGTCAGCGTCCTGGTGGATGTTAATTTGATTGCAGATTTTAGGTCCTCTGTAGAGGTGAAGTCAGGGTAGCTGTCAGCTCTGTCTGCTGGGAGGGCCTGTTGGCTGTTCCCATTTGGAGCCCTCCTGGAGCCTAGGCATCCATTGTGTGCAGGGATGTTGCCAGTTGAGGGATTGAGTGCACATTCCCTGTAGCACACTTGGCAGTTGCCTCGTGGACGGATTCCACTGCGTTGGCTCTGTCGTGGAGATTCCTGGGAACCCGGCACATCTTGTGACATTGCTGACATCATGGGGGTGGGAGGGCGCCAGCTGTGGGGTAATGGATGAAGGCCAGCATGGGGAATGAGGGTGGGGTTAGGTTTAGGTTAGGTTTAGAGATACTTCCTAACTTCATCGATAAGCTAAGAGCTGTTACCTACTACCTACATCGGCTCATTTCAAAGGCTTTTTATTGTTAAGAGATATACAAATATGGACCAGGATGAAGTTGTAGCCATCTGTGTATCAGCGATTTCATTTGGTCAACTGACTATTTCGTTAAAGTCGTTATGCTGTTGGAGCATCTTCCAGACTCGAGTCATTCTATGCATAAATGATCTCAGATAAAGTGATGTTCTGGATAAGACTACAGCCAGAGTGTCGTTGCTGTTTGTTGCCTGTCTTGCTGTGGAGAAGCTTACTTCTAGAGGTACTCGCTAACATTGACCAGTGTGATGGTGAGGTAATGATGCTGAGATTTATCTCATCAACACCTGATCTGCTACATAGCTCCAGAGTGCTACTTACTCTACCTGACATGTCCCTGACGCACTGGTGATTATAAAATATATCTGAATCGAAGTAAGATTTTAACTGTTAGGCAAAACAACACAGATGCAACTAATGTGTCATTTTATTGTGGCAACGTTTCGCTCTCTTAAAATATTGTTGGTAATTCTACCAACATTAATTTTTACAAGATCTTAACTGACAGAAGTAAGATTTTAACTGTTGGATGAAGATTCTTACTGATGAAGGATGATGTTAACCTAACAGACCAAGATTTATAACTAATGGGGAAGATTTTTCTCTATTTATACTTGCTCTCGGGTGCAAACCTGCACTACGTAACGCAGTGTACATGCTCATGTACACACCTGCTGTACGTGATGCAGGCAGTGTACATGCTCATGTACACACCTGCTGTATGTGGTGCAGGCAGTGTACATGCTCATGTACACCTGCAGTACGTGATGCAGGCAGTGTACATGCTCATGTACACACCTGCTGTACGTGATGCAGGCAGTGTACATGCTCATGTACACACCTGCTGTACGTGATGCAGGCAGTGTACATGCTCATGTACACACCTGCTGTACGTGATGCAGGCAGTGTACATGCTCATGTACACACCTGCTGTACGTGATGCAGGCAGTGTACATGCTCATGTACACACCTGCTGTACGTGATGCAGGCAGTGTACATGCTCATGTAACACCTGCTGTACGTGATGCAGGCAGTGTACATGCTCATGTACACACCTGCTGTACGTGATGCAGGCAGTGTACATGCTCATGTACACACCTGCAGTACGTGATGCAGGCAGTGTACATGCTCATGTACACACCTGCTGTACGTGATGCAGGCAGTGTACATGCTCATGTACACACCTGCTGTACGTGATGCAGGCTGTGTACATGCTCATGTACACACCTGCTGTACGTGATGCGGTTGTACATGCTCATGTACACACTGCTGTACGTGATGCAGGCTGTGTACTCATGTACACACCTGCTGTACGTGATGCAGGCTGTGTACATGCTCATGTACACACCTGCTGTACGTGATGCAGGCTGTGTACATGCTCATGTACACACCTGCTGTACGTGATGCAGGCTGTGTACATGCTCATGTACACACCTGCAGTACGTGATGCAGGCTGTGTACATGCTCATGTACACACCTGCTGTACGTGATGCAGGCAGTGTACATGCTCAGGAACACACCTGCACTACATGATACAGGCTGTGTACATGCTCAGGAACACACCTGCACTACATGATACAGGATGTGTACATGCTCAGGAACACACCTGCACTACATGATCCAGGCTGTGTACATGCTCAGGGAGGGGAGATTGTGGGGAGTTAGGGGAGAGGGTAAATTGTGGGGGTTACGGGAGAGGGGAGAAGGTGGGGTTACTGGAGAGAGAGCAATATGATGTTCATAAAAAATGATAAGTTTCTTTCTCCTATGTTCACGTTATTCATGTATGGAAGATGAGGTTCATATGAGGTTTCAGAAAAGGGACGCGATAATAGTGTGGTCAGGAGTGATGGGGGAAGAGAGAGAGGACTGATAATAGTGTGGTCAGGAGTGATGGGGGAAGAGAGAGAGGACTGATAATACTGTGGTCAGGAGTGATGGGGAAGAGAGAGAGGACTGATAATAGTGTGGTCAGGAGTGATGGGGAAGAGAGAGGACTGATAATAGTGTGGTCAGGAGTGATGGGGGAAGAGAGAGAGGACTGATAATAGTGTGGTCAGGAGTGATGGGGGAAGAGAGAGAGGACTGATAATAGTGTGGTCAGGAGTGATGGGGAAGAGAGAGACGACTGAATCAACAATCACTGCTAAGCTGGAACAGTAGAATATTATATTTACCATTGTCACAACTGCCTTAATAGATTTCTCGTTGGGGCTACTAATAACTGATAGTTTACATTTGTTACTACAGAACGCCTCATTCGATCGGCTTTAAATTTTCATTGTGTGTGTGTAGTGAAACCAGGAAAATGAGCGTACAACTCCTCGCATGGGTACATTTTCTTGTCGTAGAAGCGGTTTTGGTTTCCTCTCGTGAGAGACTTTAATCTCGTGCTTAATAAAAGGTTCGATTTTGTTGATTTTATTTTTAAATTGGGGAGGTTGTACATTTTTACTTCAAATTCATTGTAAATGTTTGTTCAGAAAGACCATCATTAACCACTGCAGCAACACCAGTACATTAACTCCAGCAATAATATCAACATTAACTACTGCTGCAACACCCCTACATTAACTCCAGTAACAATACCAACATTAAAAACTGCAGCAACACTTCCATTTTTGTTCATCTTTTAACCGTGTGTTACACTCGACTCTTCTTGGCCGCTACTGGACGGTGTCACCTGTTTACTGTTACTTGTTTTTGATCTGGGTCAACAGAACTACATGACCTCTTATCTATTATGCAACATCCAACTGACTGACTTATATGTGGTCCAGGCCATGGACCACTTATAAGCCAATCTCTGTCAAAGTTAGACCCATGGCATTACACCAAATTCTTGTTATTTAGGACTATTAGCGCCTCGTCTAGCACCATAATAAACAATGTGACTGAGTTGGGATCACCCTGTTTTACCTCTCTGTTAACCTGACCACTTCTACCCATATCAACAATAGGTGGATATAACGTATATAGGTGGATATAACGTATATATGTGGATATAACGAATCTGATTATTGTTTCTGGAGTTCCAGCATTACGGCCGAGCTTCAAGGCGAATGGCTGACCGAATTGTTTGTGTTCTTAACATCAAGAAATAATGATGACAATGGTCTGAAAGCTTTCTGGCATTCACTTATAATAGGATCTAGCAGAGGAATAGTTTGCGTCACTCCGTCGTTAGGGAGAAAAGTCCTTTGAGGTGGATGAAGCGGAAATCATCTGTCTAAAAGAGAGACTAACACTCTTCCTGGAATTGCAAAATAAATGGTTCGGAAAATCTACAGGTTGATGAATGAGACACGTATGTAACACGCTTATATCTTTACTGTGGCTTCCTCAGTCCAGTACAGAAAGGAATGGTCGATCAGAAGGAGTTTGAGGTAATCAGTCCCTCAGCCTGAAGTCGACGTGATCAGTCCATCAATCTTGATAAAAGTACAGCATATGTGCGGAAAAGAGGCTAATATAGGGAAAACAATCTTATATGACAAATAATTATCAACCATATCTTATATGATGCTATGTATGATAATCTATGTAACTGTATTTGTGTATACCTGAATAAACTTACCAGGTGAAAAGTGGAAGGAGGTGTCACCTTGGAAAAATCCTATAGGCATGACCTATAGGTCATGCCTATGGGTTAGGCAAACTTGTCATTCATTAACTGTACCTGGAGGTCGTTCCTAGGGTCAACACCCCCGCTGCCCGTTCCTTGACCAGGCCTCCCGATGGATCAGGGCCTGATCAACCAGGCTGTTATTGCTTGCCTCGTCCAATCCAACGTACGAACCACAGCCCGGATGATCAGACAGTGACTGTCCAGGTGATGAAACATTGGTAAAATAATGTTGGTAAAATAATGTTGGATTTTCTGGAGTGTTGCTTTTCGGGAGTACCTCAGTTCGTGCCCCTCTTAACTGCACAGGAGAGTAAACTTGTATTTATCTACAGATTATAACTGGATGCTAACAGATCCACACTCAGCACTTCATGTCATTTAATACCCAATTATTCGGTTCTTGAGCTGAGCCCGCAGTAGAACCTCTCATAGCCTCCTCCACTTCCACACCCTCGATAGGGACTCCCAAGTGCCTTGTACCACATTGATGACTTCGCTACAATCCTGCATCAACGGGATGGCAAAAAAAAAAATCCTGATCATCAACAACGTTTCTGGTGGCACCCGCACCTTGAGTGCCCCACCGTCCATATAATACTTTCTTGGTACACTTCGTATGATCTTTCGCAAATAATTTTTGTAGATCGTGATTCAGTTGTTTGCTCCTGGTCCAGCTTCCTTCCCTGTTGTTTACATGAGCGCAGGACAGTCGTCTTCTCTCGTCTTACTCATTGACTCATACCCGAATTACACAATGCATCTAACTTTAAACGTATTCACTATTCATGAAATCACGGAACGGGTAGGGCTTAAAGCCATGGCTTTGAAGGAACTTGAGCTAGAGCACGACATAGCCACGCTGGTGTGCGATTCGTTTGCATTTGTGGCCCACGCTAACCTCCCTATTGTGTATAGATATATACCTAGTTGGATGAATCTTACTAGAGCCACCTGACCCAGTGGTTAACGCACTGGCCTGTGAGTTTAAGGACTCACTCGCCACGGGTTCAAACCCCACCCGTTCCCTGGTTTGTTTGCAATCGTGGTATTGCGATTTCGTGAGTCATAAATGCACATCACAGTAGACCCATCCCTCTCCGCAAAAAAAAAAAAATAGGTACCTGTCTCAGGCTTCAGCTGCTTAAACAAGCATATATGCGCAAACATGCAGATATGCATATGTACACATATCCACAAGTACTCATCCATACACACATACATATGTTTACTTAAGTATAAAGATATACATGCAATACATACACACATATATACATGTAAAATAACCACGGTGAAAAAATAACGAAGTTGCAGGCGCTTTCGTGATTTCTCACATCGTTGTGCATATCATGATATCTCCTGTTCACTGTAATACTGCACATACCTACATATGCACATATGTACGTACAGGCACGTTGAAGTGTACACACATACATAATTGCATGCACATAAAAATACACACATACGTATTTCTAAATTTCACTTGATTAGAAATTTATTACCAGCCTGCGCAATTATCATTACCTGCAGTGAGGCAGAGAGCAGCAGCTGGTCTTATGGAGTACAGGGATACCTGTCTCACATCCCACTTCCGATCGTCTCCTCATTACTGCTATGTTTGTATGTGAGTCGTCTCACTGACTGCGGTTTATTTCAGGGTACTGGTTAAGAATCATTCCCTCTGTCTCACTAGTCTTACAGTGTGCTGGTTAAGAATCATTCCCTCTGTCTCACTAGTCTTACAGTGTACTGGTTAAGAATCATTCCCTCTGTCTCACTAGTCTTACAGTGTGCTGGTTAAGAATCATTCCCTGTCTCACTAGTCTTACAGTGTGCTGGTTAAGAATCATTCCCTCTGTCTCACTAGTCTTACAGTGTGCTGGTTAAGAATCATTCCCTCTGTCTCACTAGTCTTACAGTGTACTGGTTAAGAATCATTTCCTCTGTCTCACTAGTCTTACAGTGTACTGGTTAAGAATCATTCCCTCTGTCTCACTAGTCTTATAGTGTACTGGTTAAGAATCATTCCCTCTGTCTCACTAGTCTTACAGTGTGCTGGTTAAGAATCATTCCCTCTGTCTCACTAGTCTTTCAGGGTACTGGTTAAGAATCATTTCCTCTGTCTCACTAGTCTTACAGTGTACTGGTTAAGAATCATTTCCTCTGTCTCACTAGTCTTACAGTGTGCTGGTTAAGAATCATTCCCTCTGTCTCACTAGTCTTACAGTGTGCTGGTTAAGAATCATTCCCTCTGTCTCACTAGTCTTTCAGGGTACTGGTTAAGAATCATTCCCTCTGTCTCACTAGTCTTACAGTGTGCTGGTTAAGAATCATTCCCTCTGTCTCACTAGTCTTACAGTGTGCTGGTTAAGAATCATTCCCTCTGCCTCACTAGTCTTACAGTGTGCTGGTTAAGAATCATTCCCTCTGTCTCACTAGTCTTTCAGGGTACTGGTTAAGAATCATTCCCTCTGGCTCACTAGTCTTACAGTGTGCTGGTTAAGAATCATTCCCTCTGTCTCACTAGTCTTACAGTGTGCTGGTTAAGAATCATTCCCTCTGTCTCACTAGTCTTACAGTGTGCTGGTTAAGAATCATTCCCTCTGTCTCACTAGTCTTACAGTGTGCTGGTTAAGAATCATTCCCTCTGTCTCACTAGTATTACAGTGTGCTGGTTAAGGATCATTCTCTCTCTCTCACTAGTATTTCACTGTGTTGCTTTAGAATCATTCCTTCTCTCTCTCACTAGTATATCCAAGAGATAAATCATTATTATCGTTTTTCTCCTGCGCTCCTGGGAGTGCAATTGAGAAATTTTATGTGTTTCCGATAGTTTATATTTTAGGAGTGAGCTGATATGGGCACTGAATTTTCTAGCTCAGTAATTTCTTTAGTTCTGAATCTTTTTTCGTTTACTGAAGATCACATATTTACTGTGGTCCCAAGAGAAGAAACAAGATGTTTGCATCAGGATAGAGACTGTAGAGTGGTGGTACCTTCATTGTTTTAGGAGGCTGGTGCATTGTCAAGCTTTGTACTGCATGTGTGTGTGGGGTCCAGCATCCTGGACCACCTTGATCGGCATCTCTGACTTCTGGCCATGTCTTCTCTGTTCATTTCTATGTTCTGCTTGAGGTTTTATAAGCTTGTTCCTGCTGTGTACATTTCAGTTTTATATTGTGATTGAACGTTGCGTTTAGTCGGCTGTTTATTCTTAGTGAACACCAAATACCACATCATTACTTTCACTTATGTGATCAGACAGATCGCGGAATGCATTTTTTCTCGATTGGAATTTATGAACGAATACTTCTGACGAGGGTGTCCTTTGCAAGTGACACTTCTCCATGCCATTCATAAGTCAAGTAAGTGGATGAGGGTGTCCTTTGTAAGTGACACTGCTCTCCAAATATCACGCAAAAAACGAGGCTGTGTTTTTTGTTTTCAATGTTCAATATCACTAAGAATAACTCGCATATTGAGATTTTTTTTTCACAGCACTAAGAAGCACGTTCATAACAAGCTTTAAAAAAAACCATACCACGGGTGGGGTTCGAACCCGCGGTTCGAGATATTCTGTTTCATTTATTTATGTTCCTGCAGATACTTTAGCTGATAAGTAAGACACATGTGCAACAGTTAGGTATCTTTATTTCGAAACGTTTCGCCTACACAGTAGGATTCTTCAGTCGGGTACAGAGGAGGTAGCAGAAACAGTAGAGATGTAAAGACGATGTAATCAGTCCACCCTTGAAGATTTAGTTTTGAGGTGGTCAGTCCCTCAGGCTGAGGGACTCAGTCTCTTGCTAGCGTCACTAATAATTCCAAAGACACTAACCCGATACAAGGACATATTCTGAAGAATGTAGAACTATATACAAAAGATGAGGTAATCAGTTCTTCGTCCTTGGAGTTGGTGAAGACCACCTTAGTCTTGAAGGAGCTGAAACACAGTCATGGAGCTTGGAGCTTATGTACTGGCGACAGGTGAAGGACGTGCAGCAGACGAAGGCATTGTCACTGGTAGGCGGGATTACCCAGTGAAAGTAGGTCATACCCCAAGGAATGGGCCATTAGTAGGGTTGTGTAGATGTCCTCTGTACCAAAATTCCATGATGTTGCACATGTGTTTAATTCTTCATATTGTCGGTATTGTATACCATTTATGTACAACTTGTCAGACACTGTAGCATCATGGAAACTTGGTACAGAGGACATGTACACAACCTCCTTGCTTACTACTGGCCCAGTCCTTGGGTATGATTTACTGCCACTGGAATATACCGCCTACCAGTGACAATATCTTCGTCTGTTACACGTCCTACACCTGTCGCCAGCATATAAGCACCAGTGCCTTCAAGACTTCACCAACTCCACAACTGAGGGACTGATTACCTCATCCTTTGTGCATAATTATACATCCTTCAGAATATGTCCTTGTATTGTACTGATAAAGCCACTGGATGGTGAAACGTCTACAAATGAAGATACCCAAATGTTGCACATGTGACTATTTTTCACTTACACTCTTCACCAGTTTAACCCTTCCCATATTCTCTGTAAATTGCAGAAAATCTATAAATATGGCAGTAAAAGAAACTACAGGGTGTTTCACTGTAGTAAATAGTAACTCGGGGCCTCCTACTTGTAGGAGGCCCCGAGACATAATATACAAACATAATATACAACTACTGGAGTACCAACTCGGGGCCTCCTACGAGTGAAACACCCTCTATTTCAGAAAATAAGAAAAAGTTATATTAACGTCGGTCCACCACTGAAGTCTTCAATAACATGTTGGGAAGACTTACTCATGCGTATATAAGCTGTGATAGTATATACACCCTCTGTGTCCATGTATTGTTTGTACCGGCTTGACAAAGCTCCTGGAGAGCGAAACGTTGCCACAATAAAATGTCTCATTAGTTTTATTTGTGTCCTTTTACTTAACATATTGTCGGTAATTCTACCAATATTAATACAACCTCCCTATTGTATATATATATATATATATATATATATATATATATATATATATATATATATATATATATATATATATATATATATATATAGTTCCTCCCCGACGTATGCGACTTACGTCCATCCGCACATACGACCGAAAAAAAAAAAAAACACTAAATTAGAAAAATAAAAAAAAATATATTTTTAAAATAATAAAATATAAAATAAAGAATGCTAAATATATTTACTATGCCGTGTTTGTTAAAATCATAAAAAGACTACCAAGGTAAAAGACAGTGTTGAAATAATGAATAACAAGAAAATTGATAGGCCTAGCCTAGGCTACATTCCATACAGCATTTTTATTTGCGAAGCCTATGAATGATGCCTACAAGTAAGGAAAATCACGTTGTGAGTAATAAAACTAAAGATAATAGAGCAGGTTGATAATAGAACGTTGTACAGGTATACTACTTCTACATGCCATGCTATCATAAGGTGTCCCGTAGCTGAGTTGGTATCGCACTCAGCTCACACAATGAGGTTCGATCCCCGGTAAGGGTAGAAACATTAGAACGTGTTTGCTTAAGACACCTGCTGTCCATGTTCACCCATCAGTAAAATAGGTACCTGGGTGTTAGTCGACTGGTGTGGGTCGCATCCTGGGACAAAACTGACTTAATTTGCGGGAAATGCTCAGCATAACAAGCGGCTTTCTATATAGTAGTATGTCATTGATGTCAGCTATGGTCTGTATACCTTGTACATGTACTTGTAGTAAATAAAGATTATCATTTTTACATCCGCCCATTTCGAGATCCGACCGATTGGTCGGATCGGAACTCGGACGTAAGTCGGGAGGATCTGTATATAATACTCGCCCTGTTACGTTGGATCAAAGATGGTTCAGTGTTTGTCGCCGGAAGTGAGGATTCTGCACAGTGGAACCCCGGAAGTCGCACTGATCGTGGGAGGAGGTGGGAGGAAGTGGGAGGAGGTGGGAGGAGGTTTGAGGAGGTGGGATCAAGTTTTTAGTTTATGCGAAGATCAAAACCTGAAAAATTCTACTAGATCATTTTTTAATACATTACCCGTTTCCCACCGAGGCAGGGTGACCTAAAAAGAAGAAGAAGCACTTTCATCGTCACTCATTCCATCACTGCCTTGTCAGAGGCATGCCAATACCACAATTCAAAAACTGCAACATATCTCGACCCCTCCTAGATCATATACAGAAAAAAAACGAGAGACAAAAAGTACAAATCAAACAGAATACGATATATCAATGGTGAAACTGGATTCCCTAAAAAAAATATATATGATGGAATTTTACGTAAATTTTCAGCGCCTTCAGATAAATCCATTAATAATAATTTGATCAAACTCAATAATAATAATAATAATAATAATAATAATAATAATAATAATAATAATAATAATAATAATAATAATAATAATAATAATAATAATAATAATAATAATAATAATTACGTGCTTTATCATGCACCAGGATATACACAAGATTCTTGGATATAAAGGCCATAATTATTCTTTACAATATCTATTTGTCATATCAGTAATATGTATACACTTGTGTAGTGTATTATAAGTAATCCTAGCTGTTATATGTCTGGTCCCTTTATTACGTGTGACGTCAAAGACCCGCACCATGTGAGTGCTACGTCAGAGGCCCCCCTCTCACTACCGCCTTAGACCTAGACGAGTACAGAAGTGGCACTTGTATCTCTCCTCACAGACTCCGTTAATATACCGGTAACCATCCCATCGAGTGTTTCCCTTGCCAACCTTTATCTCCTTGAACCCAGCACGATATATTTAACGAAGAAAATACAATAAAAATCTAAATATATTTCATTCTGCTGAGGCAAATAACCGAGGCTGTGGCAGCGGCGGGGGCCAGCGCAACAATTTTATCTATATTTAAGCAAAATAGAATGTTGTACATTATCTAATGTTTATAGCCAGTAATTCCAGCAAAATAGACTGCAACTTGTCTTAGCATTTTGAGGCGATGTGTGTGCAAAGCGTGTGTGTGTGTGTACTCAAATATATGTGGTTGCAGGGGTCGAATCATGGCTCCTGGCCCCACCTCTTCACTGATCGCTACTAGGCCCTCCCTCTCCCTGCTCCAGAAGCTTTATCATACCAGCATCCACTACGTCACTTTCTATTCTAATTCCACTTCCTGACAACTCTGACTGAAGAAATACTTCCTAACATCCCTTTGACTCATCGGAGTCTTCAACTTCCAATTGTGACCCATTGTTGCTGTGTCCCATCTCTGGAACATCCTATCTTTGTCTACCTTGTCAATTCATCGCAGTATTTTATATGTCGTTATTATGTCTTCCCTAACCCTCCTGTTCTCCAGTGTCGTCAGGCCGATTTCCCTTAACCTTTCTTCGTAGGACATTCCCCTTAGCTCTGGGACTAGTCTTATTGCAAACCTCTGCACTTTCTACAATTTTTGACGTGTTTGACCAGGTGTGGGTTCCAAACTGGTGCTGCATACTCCAGTATGGGCCTGACGTACACGGTGTTCAGAGTCTTGAACGATTCCTTACTGAGGTATCGGAATGCTATTCACGAGTTTCTCTCTCCAGTGCTTAGTGTTTTCATGAGGACATATAAGTGTTGTTTATTTTCATACTAATGCGGAAATTCACCTTGAGGTAATTTCCATAAAAGAATTGGCAGGTAAACAGATGCCACACCATCAAATTTTCTTACTTGTGTACAAGATATAAGGAATCATCCATCCAAGTGATACGTATCCCAGTATTGTTAAAAAAATTAATTTTAATTCAGATAAAACAATGGCTTTCGTGTATACAAACACAGCTGATAAAACTGCATGACTGACCAGAGGAAGTTCATTAGTTTACTGCGATATTTTCTGCCAAGTGAATTTCACGAGAGACGTAATTAACCTTAAAAAAAAAGCTTAACACTTTTGTAAATGAGCGAAATTAACATATTTTTCTCACCCATGACATGTTTCTCATGATTATATTCCATTCCAACTTTACACGCGTTATATTTCTCAAAGTATTTTGTTAATTAAATCCTTTCATTGCATTTGTTTCTTCACTCTAGTTCAGCAATTATTTAATTGCGTTTACAGAGTTGATCTCAGGTTTCAAGGATCACGTTAGTTCACCTCAGATAGATCTACTCTTCAACTGTTAAATGGAGTAGGCTTCCACTGCCTCTCATGCTGCCTCGCAAATTTCCTCACACACACACACACACACACACAGTGTAAATACTTTTTAATGCCTCTGTGGTTCATTTGTGGTTGTACCCCCAGCTGTGTCTCATTCAGGTTACTAACGTGAGAAATATGGTTGAATTTCTCCCTTTCTTCATGCCGATGCTCAGATTCATTGCTCTTCTGATTATATCTCATATTCCAGTACTCTCAGCTCCTGTCTCTGGCCTGTGATAATAATTTCCTTAAGTCTACAGATGTTTGGTGCCCATGACCTTGTATAAGAGTTTACATATTACTGCAGCTCATCTTGTGGTCAGACTTTCCTAGCAAAGTAGCACATCAGGAAGGTAAGTCTTATTTAGTGGTCACCGCCTTCCAACTGCTTTAACTTTCCTGTCAACTGTATATAAACCGCTAATATGCTGCAGTTTCTCATGAGTGATCGACTCAAAGCTGAGGGACTGCTTATCTCAAACTCCCCCTCATTTTCCACCATTCATGTCTATACCGGACTGAGGAAGCCACCTGTTGGCGTTTTCTAAACCGTTTATGTTAAATCATTGTTATGTTTGTTAGAAGTCTTAATAGTCGGAGGCTTTGGACATTTTATGTTATTTATGACACCAGTTTCTATGTACTGAATTTGATATATATATATATATATATATATATATATATATATATATATATATATATATATATATATATATATATATAATTATAATATACATATATATATATATAGTCTAGAGAAAGATATAGTGGAGGCAGAAACCATACAAAGTTTTAAGACGAGGTATGATAAAGCTCATGGAGCAGGGAGAGCAGAGACCCAGTAGCGGACAGAGAAGAGGCGGGGCCAGGAGCTGAGTATCGACCCCTGCAACCACAATTAGGTGAGTACAATTAGGTGAGTACTCTCCCTGCACTACACAGATGGTGGTACACTCTCTCTGCACTACACAGATGGTGGTACACTCTCCCTGCACTACACAGATGGTGGTACACTCTCTCTGCACTACACAGACGGTGGTACACTCTCCCTGCAACACAGACGGTGGAACACTCTCCCTGCAACACACAGACGGTGGAACACTCTCCCTGCAACACAGTTCTCAACTGTTCTTGAGAACCCCCAGCCATTAGTAACAACACTGGTGTTGGTCCATCTATAAAATCCCTCTCTTTTATAATTCTTTCTTATTTTCTACGAGAGGGGGAAGGGAGATATTTCCTTGAATGGAACAAAGAGAAATTGAATAATGGGAATAAAAAGTCAAGTGGTAGTGAAGGTATCGTGGGAAATCAATTTAATTTTAGAAAATGGCAGGAAAGAGTTGAGAGGAGAAAGTGAGAGATGCTGGGAAGAACTGAAGGAAAGCGAGAATATAAGACGAAAAGAAAACTAAAAAAAAAAAAATCACCAATATCAAATCGGATTCGTTAGTTATACTAAATCCCAAAAGGTGTAAATACAGCCAGTGGCATAAAGATCTAGAAACAGAGCAACAAGGAAAATTTAATAACTAACATCCTATAGAGAACAAGAATAATGTGTAGATCACATCCTGAAAACCTGGTGTGAAGCTGAGACATTAGAAGATGCATAGGCGTATTATAAAAAAAAATCACAGAAAATTCACCTCATGCTAAGCAGGAATTCAAGATGGCGTCCAACATGGCTGCTACTTTATATTTTCTTCGTATTTTTTTGCGTTCAGACATGACAGAAATGCAGTGAAAGTCTCTAAAAATCCCGTGAACATAATGGCATACTATTATAAATGTAATGCATAATTGTTCCCCATGTATTACTAATGAATTTTTGCATTAACGTATTATGTATAGCATGTTTATTTTCACTGTTTTTCATTTCAGATAATAGAAGTGCAAGGATAAGCTGGCTTGTCCTCGCAGGACTCTAATCTTGGTGAGCATCAAGCTCGGTAAACCATAACACGGGCGGGGATAGAACCCGCGATCAGCGTCATAAAACTCCAGAACGACGTTTTAGCCACTGGGCCAGCTGGCTACAATAAGATTCATCCAACTAGGTGTATATATACACCATAGGAAGGTTAGCATAGGCCACCACTGTGACCACAAATGCAAGTTTTTACAGACGAATATCCAGCCAGCGTGGCCGTGACGAACTCTAGCTCAAGACCCCTCAAAGCCCTCATCATGTTAGCAATCGTGTCGTTACGATTTCGTGAGTCATCAAGCGTGAAGACAGACGTCAACGAAACACAATTACAACTGAAGATTAAATCATCAGACAGTCTAATACACGAGAACGAAACATTAAATGTGGCTGTAAATTCTGTGCAGAAACCATTACTGTGGACAATAAAATCCCACTTAAATGGAGTTGATTTACTATCTTGCTCGTAGTAACTCTGGAATTCAAAGCGACTGTTTCTAACTTTGCCAGTGATGGGAAAAATTAATTGGCAAATGCTCTTGCATAGCTTATATGAAATGCTTTTGATTTATTGGCAGCTGAGGCAAAATATTATCGCACTTAACCACGGCACTGGTGGGGCTAGAACCCACGGCTAGTGAAATCTATGATATTGCTACAAAACTATGTTACCATAAGGAGTTTGTAGACACTGCTTTGCTGGCAGCTAGGAAAATTTATCATAGGACTGAACCTAAAATAACTCCTAAGACCAAGAATATGTTTGTCTTGCCATACAACGAAAATTTGTCAGTCCTGCCGAATGTTCTGAAGAGATTCAGTATACAAATTGTTTTCAAGAATTCATTGAATGTTAATAGTATGTTGATGAAGAATTCCCCCAAGACTGTGTTGGTGGTGTTAACAGGATTGGGTGTCAAGGCTGCAACTTATCTTACGTGGGACAGACTGGCAAACCTTTTGATGTTAGAATAACACACCATCAGTATTCATTAAGAACAGTTCGAGAATCAAGTGTGATATTCAAGCACACACGAGTTTCCAACAAATCTTCTAGTTGGTCAGAAGCCACAGTCCTAGTTCCATGTACTTGATGGCTGGAAAGAAATACATTAAAATAGTCAATTATAAAACATGATAAACATTCATTATATAATGATGGTTGTGGATTATTCAAGCTCAATTCATTTATAATTGAGGCTATTTTGCATAACCTAAAATTGGATGCATATACGAATGCTATGGATTGTCTTAAGTGTCATAATTCCACTCTCAGAAATTATGGTCTGTTTCCCTTCCATCCTGGGTGAGACCAGAGTCTGCCTAAAGAGTCTGGTAGGATAGATGAACTGTGGCTGTCATTCCTTGGATAAACTATAGATGTCTCCATTTAATTTTGAGGGAGTCAGCTGTAGACCCATTTTCTTAATTTTCATGTAAAATTCCTAAGAGAAATGCCAGATACATCTATATTAAGTAAAGTCTTGTGTATCATCCCGAAGTCTGACTAACATTTTTTTATAATTGTCAGGTTACTAATGTTAAGTTCGCTAAGTAATCACACCATTACCAGTGTTTGTGGGTTGAATATCTTCTATTCCTTTAATACTCAATCTTGCTGGCACCTGGCACTGTTATGCCTTGGGCACTAAGCCTCTCCTGCTTCCCTACCTCATTTTTTAGCAAGAATGTTCAATCGAATAAATCTGCTGGGACCTCCTAGTCATTTCTGCACAACTGCAAGCTCCTGATGATGGTTTTGATTGCAATATATATATATATATATATATATATATATATATAAATATATCAAGGAACTATGAGTTCCATGATAATGTGAGTACACATTTACTAAAAAAGAGAAGAAAAACTTTGTAAAACTGGGATGTTTGAATGTGCGTGGATGTAGTGCGGATGATAAGAAAGAGATGATTGCTGATGTTATGAATGAAAAGAATTTGGATGTCCTGGCCCTAAGCGAAACAAAACTGAAGGGGGTAGGCGAGGTTCAGTGGGGAGAAATAAATGGGATTAAGTCAGGACTATCTGAGAGAGTTAGAGCTAAGGAAGGGGTAGCAATAATGTTGAAGGATCAGTTATGGATGGAAAAGAGGGAATATAAAAGTGTAAATTCAAGGATTATGTGGATTAAAATAAGGGTCGGATGTGAAAAGTGGGTCATAATAAGCGTGTATGCACCTGGAGAAGAGAAGAGTGTAGAGGTGAGAGAGAGATTTTGGGAGATGTTAAGCGAATGTATAGGAACTTTTGAACCAAGTGAGAGAGTAATTGTGGTAGGGAACCTAAATGCTAAAGTAGGAGAAACATGTAGAGAGGGTGTGGTAGGTAAGTTTGGGGTGCCAGGTGTAAATGATAATGGGAGCCCTTTAATTGAACTTTGTATAGAAAGGGGTTTAGTTACAGGTAATACATATTTTAAGAAAAAGAGGATAAATAAGTATACAAGATATGATGTAAGGCGTAATGACAGTAGTTTTTTGGACTATGTATTGGTAGATAAAAGACTGTTGAGTAGACTTCAGGATGTACATGTTTATAGAGGGGCCACATATATATCAGATCACTTTTTAGTTGTAGCTACCGTGGGAGTAAAAGGTAGATGGGATACAAGGAAAATAAAAGCAGTAAGTAAGAGAGAGGTGAAGGTTTATAAACTAAAAGAGGAGGCAGTTAGGGTAAGATATAAACAACTATTGGAGGATGGATGGGCTGGTGAGAGTGTAGGCAATGGGGTCGATGATGTATGGGGTAGATTTAAGAATGTAGTGTTAGAGTGTTCAGCAGAAGTTTGTGGTTACAGGAAAGTGGGTGCGGGAGGGAAGAAGAGCGATTGGTGGAATGATGATGTAAAGAGGGTAGTAAGGGAGAAAAAGTTAGCATATGAGAGGTTTTTACAAAGTAGAAGTGATGCAAGGAGGGAAGAGTATATGGAGAGAAAAAGAGAGGTTAAGAGAGTGGTGAAGCAATGTAAAAAGAGAGCAAATGAGTGGGTGGGTGAGATGTTATCAACAAATTTTGTTGAAAATAAGAAAAAGTTTTGGAGTGAGATTAATAAGTTGAGAAAGCCTAGGGAAAGAATGGATTTGTCAGTTAAAAATAGGAGAGGAGAGTTATTAAATGGAGAATTAGAGGTATCGGGAAGATGGAGGGAATATTTTGAGGAGTTGTTAAATGTTCATGATGACAGGGAAGCTGTGATTTCGTGTATAGGGCAAGGAGGAATAATATCTTGTAGGAGTGCGGAAGAGCCAGTTGTGAGTGTGGGGGAAGTTCGTGAGGCAGTGGGTAGAATGAAAGGGGGTAAGGAACTGGAATTGATGGGATAAAGATAGAAATGTTAAAATCAGGCGTGGATATAGTTTTGGAGTGGTTGGTGCTATTATTTAATAAATGTATGGAAGAGGGTAAGGTACCTAGGGATTGGCAGAGAGCGTGTATAGTTCCTTTGTATAAAGGCAAAGGGGACAAAAGAGAATGCAAAAATTATAGGGGAATACGTCTGTTGAGTATACCTGGTAAAGTGTATGGTAGAGTTATTATTGAAAGAATTAAGAGTAAGACGGAGAGCAGGATAGCAGATGAACAAGAGGGCTTTAGGAAAGGTAGGGGGTGTGTAGACCAAGTGTTTACAGTGAAACATATAGGTGAACAGTATTTGGATAAGGGTAAAGAGGTTTTTGTGGCATTTATGGATTTGGAAAAGGCGTATGATAGGGTGGATAGGGGGGCAATGTGGCAGATATTGCAGGTGTATGGAATAGGAGGTAGGTTACTGAAAGCAGTGAAGAGTTTTCATGAGGATAGTGAGGCTCAGGTTAGAGTGTGTAGGAGAGAACATTAGAACATAAGAAAGAAGGAACACTGCAACAGGCCTACTGGCCCATCCGAGGCAAGTTCAATTCTCCCACCGACTCAAGCCAATGCCTTGACCTGGTCAGTTCAGTCACACTCACTTAAGGGAGGAGCTCGGCATCATACCTAGTAGCACAAGCTAGTCAGGTCCAACTCACACCCACCCACACCTACTCATGTATTTATCCAACCTATTTTTAAAACTACACAACGTCTTAGCTTCTATGACGGTACTCGGGAGTTTGTTCCACTCATCCACAACTCTATTACCAAACCAGTGATTTCCTAATCCTTCCTGAATCTGAATTTTTCCAATTTAAAACCATTGCTGCGAGTCCTGTCAATACTAGATATTTTTAGCACGCTATTTACATCCCCTTTATTAATTCCTGTTTTCCATTTATACACCTCAATCATATCCCCCCTAATTCTACGCCTTTCTAGAGAGTGCAGATTCAAGGCCCTCAGTCTATCCTCATAGGGAAGATTTCTGATATATTGGATCAACTTTGTCATCCTCCTTTGTACGTTTTCCAGAGCATTTATATCCATTCTGTAATACGGTGACCAGAACTGTGCAGCATAATCTAAATGAGGCCTAACCAAGGATATATAGAGTTGAAGAATAACCCGAGGACCCCCATCATTCACACTTCTTGATATGAAGCCCAGGACTCTGCTAGCTCCATCGCGAACACCTGTGCACCGTTGTACCGGCTTCAGATCACTGCCAATCAGAACTCCCAAATCCCCCCCGCAATCAGCAATATTAAGATCTACATTATTTAGCTTACATGTGGCACGGTCACTTTCCTGTCCAACACCTACAACCCCGCACCTGTCTACATCAAACTGCATCTGCCACCCCTCCGACCACCGCACCAGCCTACTCAAATCCTCCTGGAGCGCTCCAATGTCCTCATTAGAACGAATTGGACGTCCCATCTCTGTGTCATCAGCAAACCCGCCCATGTCGAGGGAGATTATTTTCCAGTAAAAGTGGGCCTTAGACAAGGATGTGTGATGTCACTGTGGTTGTTCAATATATTTATAGATGGGGTTGTAAGAGAAGTGAATGCGAGGGTCTTGGCAAGAGGTGTTGGGCTAAAAGATAAAGAACCAAATGCAAAGTGGGAGTTGTCACAGTTGCTTTTGCTGATGACACTGTGCTTTTGAGAGATTCTGAAGAGAAGTTGCAGAGGTTGGTGGATGAATTTGGTAGGGTATGTAAAAGAAGGAAATTGAAAGTGAATATAGGAAAGAGTAAGGTGATGAGGATAACAAAAAGATTAGGTGAAGAAAGATTGGATATCAGATTGGAGGGAGAGAGTATGGAGGAGGTGAATGTGTTCAGATATTTGGGAGTGGACATGTCAGCAGATGGGTCTATGAAGGATGAGGTGAATCATAGAATTGATGAGGGGGAAAGGGTGAGTGGTGCACTTCGGAGTCTGTGGAGACAAAGAACTTTGTCCATGGAAGTAAAGAGGGGAATGTATGAGAGTATAGTTATACCAACACTCTTATATGGGTGTGAAGCATGGGTGATGAATGTTGCAACGAGGAGAAGGCTGGAGGCAGTGGAGATGTCATGTCTGAGGTCAATGTGTGGTGTGAATATAATGCAGAGAATTCGGAGTTTGGAAATTAGGAGGAGGTGCGGGATTACCAAAACTATTATCCAGAGGGCTGAGGAGGGGTTGTTGAGATGGTTCGGAAATGTAGAGAGAATGGAACGAAACAGAATGACTTCAAGAGTGTATAAATCTGTAGTGGAGGAAAGGCGGGTTAGGGGTCGGCCTAGGAAAGGTTGGAGGGAGGGGCTAAAGGAGGTTTTGTGTGCTAGGGGCTTGGATTTCCAGCAAGCATGCGTGAGCGTATTTGATACGAGTGAATGGAGACAAATGGTTTGTAATACTTGACGTGCTGTTGGAGTGTGAGCAAAGTAACATTTATGAAGGGATTCAGGGAAACCGGCAAGCCGGACTTGAGTCCTGGAGATGGGAAGTACAGTGTCTGCACTCTGAAGGAGGAGTGTTAATGTTGCAGTTTTATAACTGTAGTGTAAAGCACCCCTCTGGCAAGACAGTGATGGGGTGAATGATGATGAAAGTTTTTCGTTTTCGGGCCACCCTGCCTTGGTGGAAATCAGCCGATGTGTAAATAATATATATATATATATATATATATATATATATATATATATATATATATATATATATATATATATATATATATATATATATATAAATATATATAAATTATTATATATATATTGATTCAGGTATCTGCATCAATAAAGCTAGTCAACATTTGTATGGTCTTGTCAATACCTTCCCCACACTTGTATATATCAACCTCCTCTGATAAAAAGCACAGCCCAAGTTATACATTTCCAACAATGATGGTGTGATTACTTTGCTATGTGTTTGTTAGAGAAGGAATGATTCACTATAACATAAAAACATAAGCATAAACTGACAGCCATCTGTTACAACCACATTCAACACAAACTTCAACATTAAAAGAAAATAACATATTTTTGTTTACTTTCTTTCTCGCTGTTTACTGTGCCACAAAGTGGGCACTCCGGATAAAATGCTGTGTAATGCAGCGTGTGGGGGCTTTGAAAAAAATATAAGCCGTGTTTGTCAACTTGTTTGGAAAGAGATAAACTATGAGTTTTTATATTTGTGCGAACGTGCGTTTATGTTTGTATGCACACACACACACACATACACACACACAGGACTAAGTCTCGACCCCTGCAACCACAATTAGGTGAGTACACACACACACACACACACACGGTGGAGACAGGAAGGACCCTGAGAAGACAGAACAGAGGGGGACATCAACAAGGAATATACCAACAAGTGTTGGATGACATACACACAACTGAGGAAGAGGTGAAGAAGCTGCTCAGTGACCTTGATACCTCAAAGGCGATGGGACCGGACATCTCCCCGTGGGTCCTTAGAGAGGGAGCAGAGACGCTGTGTGTGTCACTAACCACGATCTTCAACACATCACTCGACACTGGGTAACTACCTGAGGTATGAAAGTCAGCAAATGTAGTTACCATTTTTAAGAAAGGAGACAGAAATGAGGCACTAAACTATTGACCAGTGTCACTGACGTGTATAGTATGCAAAGTCATGGAGAAGATTTTCAGGAAGAGAGTGGTGGAGCACCTGGAACGGAACCAGATTTTAAATGACAACCAGCACAAATTCAGGGAAGGCAAATCCTGTGTCACAAACCTCCTGGAGTTTTATGACAAGGTAACAGATGTAAGACACGAGAGAGAAAGGTGGGTTGACTGCATTTTCTTGGACTGCATGAAGGAATTCGATATAGTTCCCCACAAGAGATTAGTGCAGAAGCTAGAGAATCAGGCACGTATAACAGGAAGGGCACTGCAATGGATCAGAAAATACCTGACACGGAGGCAACAACGAGTCATGGTACGTGATGAGGTATCACAGTGGGCGCCTGTGACGAGCGGGGTCCCACAAGGGTCAGTCTTAGGACCAGTGTTATTTTTGGTATATGTGAATGACATGATGGAAGGGATAGACTCAGAAGTGTCCCTGTTCGCAGATGATGTGAAGTTAATGAGGAGAATTAAATCAGATGAGAATCAAGCAGGACTACAAAGAGACCTAGATAGGCTGGACACGTGGTCCAGCAACTGGCTTCTCGAGTTTAACCCCGCTAAATGCAAAGTCATGAAGATCGGGGAATGGCAAAGAAGACCGCAGACAGAGTATAGGCTAGGTGGCCAAAGACTGCAAACCTCACTCAAAGAGAAAGATCTTGGGGTGAGTATAACACCGAGCACGTCTCCGGAAGCACACATCAACCAGATAACTGATGCAGCATATGGGCGTCTGGCAAACCTGAGAATAGCGTTCCGATACCTTAGTAAGGAATCGTTCAAGACACTGTACACTGTGTACGTCAGGACCATATTGGAGTATGCAGCACCAGTTTGGAACCCACACATGGTCAAGCACGTCCAGAAATTAGAGAAAGTGCAAAGGTTTGCAACAAGGTTAGTTCTGGAGCTAAGCGGAATGTCCTATGAAGAAAGGTTAAGGGAAATCGGCCTGACGACACTGGAGGACATGAGGGTTAGGGGAGACATGATAACGACATACAAAATACTGCGTGGAATAGATAAGGTGGACAGACAGGATGTTCCAGAAATGGGACATAGAAACAAGGGGTCACAATTGGAAGTTGAAGACTCAGATGAGTCAAAGGGATGTTAGGAAGTATTTCTTCAGCCATAGAGTTGCCAGGAAGTGAAATAGTCTGGCAAGTGATGTAGTGGAGGCAGGAACCATGCACAGTTTTAAGACGAGGTATGATAAAGCTCATGGAGGAGGGAGAGAGAGGACCCAGTAGCGGTCAGTGAAGAGGCAAGGCCAGGAGCTGAGTCTCGTCCCCTGCAACCCCAAATAGGTGAGTATACACACACACACACACACACACACACGAGACGAGACTTTGGTTCACCCAGAGGTATAGAGAATCCAAAACTACGTTAGGTAAAATAACACAAGTGCAACTAATGTGACATTTTATTGTGGCAACGTTTCGCTCTCCAGGAGCTTTGTCAATCGGTACAAACAATACATGGACAGAAGGTGACTAACACCCAGGTACCTACTTACTAGGTGAACAGAGACAGCAGGTGTAAGGTGAACAACGCCCACGGACCTACTTGTTAAGTGAACAAGGACAGCAGGTGTAAGGAAACACGCCAAGTGTTTCAACCCGGCCGGGGATTGAATCACGGACACTCAATGTGTGAGGCGAGAGCGTTGCCCACCAGGCCACGGGACAGTGATACTTAGTCGCTAGTAAGTGACTAAGGAAAGAAAGAAAAATTAAAAAAAAAAAAAAAGGTGGGGAGACATGAGCCTCAGGCTTCTGGTGTTGCCAGGGCCGAACTGTGAGTACAATTAGTATTAAAAGTTCAAGGTGGTGACCACAAACCTAAGAAAAACAAGCGTGAATATGAATAACTAAAGTGTAATGAACACTTCTCAGGAGAACAAATGGTGTTTATATTTCGACCCTCTTCTGGGATCCTCTTCAGCTGAAGGGGATCCCAGAAGGGGGTCGAAATATATAGATCAATTAATCTCCTGAGTTTCTGTCTCTGTGGGTTATTATTAAGCAAGTGTGAACACGGTCAGTGTGGTGTGAATATGGCCACTGTGATGTCAACATGATCAGTGTGGTGTGAATATGGCCACTGTGATGTCAACATGGTCAGTGTGGTGTGAATATGGCCACTGTGATGTCAACACGGTCAGTGTGGTGTGAATATGGCCACTGTGATGTCAACATGGTCAGCGTGGTGTAAATATGGCTACTGTGATGTCAACACGGTGAGTGTGGTGTGAATATGGCCACTGTGATGTCAACATGATCAGTGTGGTGTGAATATGGCCACTGTGATGTCAACATGGTCAGTGTGGTGTGAATATGGCCACTGTGATGTCAACACGGTCAGTGTGGTGTGAATATGGCCACTGTGATGTCAACATGGTCAGTGTGGTGTGAATATGGCTACTGTGATGTCAACACGGTCAGTGTGGTGTGAATATGGCCACTCTGATGTCAACATGATCAGTGTGGTGTGAATATGGCCACTGTGATGTCAACATGGTCAGTTTGGTGTGAATATGGCCACAGTGATGTCAAGATGGTCAGTGTGGTGTGAATATGGCCACAGTGATGTCAACATGATCAGTGTGGTGTGAATATGGCCAATGTGATGTCAAGATGGTCAGTGTGGTGTGAATATGGCCACAGTGATGTCAACATGGTCAGTGTGGTGTGAATATGGCCACAGTGATGTCAACATGGTCAGTGTGGTGTGAATATGGCCACTGTGATGTCAACATGGTCAGTGTGGTGTGAATATTACGATACTGATGGACTCAGCGTGGTGACAAGACTGCATTGTGTGACAACAAGAGGAAAGAACATTGTGATTGTCATCGATCATCAGGAGTTTATAACTGAGACGCTTATGCAACGTTTGGGTATGTTAATTCTGGAAACGTTTCGCCAGTAGGTGGCTTCTTCAGTCCATTGTAGAGAACGGTGGAAGATGAGTTTGAGTTAATTAGTCCCTCACCCAAATACTGCACAAGCGTCTCATTTATTAACTTGTCGGTTTTTCTAAACCACACAGGAAGAGCACTACTAGGGCCACAGGTGCGTCTTGACTGCCAAATGTGAGAACTCACCTGTGTGGAAGAAACTTAGTCTTCTTTAGCTCAAGCCTCTTGCCCGTCTTGCCCGTCTTGCCCGTCTTGCCCGTCTTGCCCGTCTTGCCCGTCTTGCCCGTCTTGCCCGTCTTGAGTATGAGAGGGTAGTAGCCATGACAAATTACTACCTCATTTAGACTAACTAAAAATTACTAATTTTCAACTATAAATATAAGAATAAGAAGTTTATTTTGACATGATACATGGTTGTACAGAGGAATATTATAGTTGGGTGTACATGCTAAAAGCCCCTTAGTATGCAGAGCATTTCGGGCAAACTTAAAAATCAACTTAAGATTAGGAAGGCATTAATAGTTCATATGGTCATTAGTTACAGTGAGTACAAGAGAATTAAATATTCTATTAGGTAATGGTACATGGCTTTGATTAGTCTAGTAGAAAATAATTACATTATTGAATTAGTTTATAAAGATTACAGTATTACATTAGAACAATTTAAAACAATTTACAATATGATGTATTACAATTTAGTACTATTTAAAACAATGAAATTTAGACATTGTAATTTTGAAGAAGTGGGTAAGTGGTTGAGCAATCCTCACCACAATATGAGTCGCTTTTGAGTAACTGGTAGGTATTAGGTACAGTTTGTTTGGTTAATTTTGGGTGATGAGGTGAGTTCTTAGTAGGGCCTTAAACTTATTTTGCAGACAGCAGGGGTCCTTTAGTGTGTTCTGACAATGAATTCTAGATCTTCGGGCCCTTTATGTGCATAGAATTTTTGCATAGGGAGAGATGGACACGAGGGATATCGAAGAGTGATTTGTGTCTCGTATTATGGCTGTGTGTTCTGTTGTAGTTATCAAGGAGGAGTTTGAGAGGAGGGTTTGTATTTGAGTGTAGTGTTATGTGTGTGTAGTAGGCACAATAATAATTGTGGATGTTTTTGTATATTAAGCAAGTTAAGACTCTTGAAAAGTGGTGGAGTATGTTGTCTAATGCTGAAGTTAGTAATCAATCGTACTGCAGCTTTTTGTTGGGTTATTAAAGGCTTAAGGTGATTTGCTGTGGTTGAGCCCCATGCACAAATACCATAGGTGAGGTAAGGGTAAATGAGAGAGTGGTACAGAACTAGAGGAGCTGATTGGGGTACATAGTACCGTATCTTTAAAAGGATGCCTACTGTTTTGGAGACTATCTTGGATATTTGCTGTATGCGTGTCTAAAATTTGAGACTGCAGTCAAGGTGGAGACCTAGAAATTTGCCCTCTGTCTGTCTAGTAATGGGTGAACCATTTATCAATGTGTTTAGCTGTACATTTGCAGCTGTGTTACCAAACAGCATGAAGTTGGTTTTGTCTTTATTGAGAGTAAGTTTGTTGGTAGTCATCCAAGTAGATAATTTTAGCAGTTCGGCATTTACAGTGTCTGTTAGTATGGTTGGGTTTGTGTGAGAGAAGACATAAGTAGTGTCATCTGCAAATAAAATGGGTTTAATGAGATTTTATGCGTTTGGTAGGTCATTGATGTAAATGAGAGAGAAGTGGGCCCAGGACACTACCCTGTGGGACTCCAACAAGAATAGGTTGTGTAGTGGAGCTGGCTCCATTTGTATATACATACTGGGTTCTATTGCTAAGATAAGATTTTAGGTAATCGAGAGAGTGTCCTCTGACCCCGTAATGTGCGAGTTTTAGTTGCAAAAGATCATGGTCAACTGTATCAAAAGCTTTTCGTAAGTCTATGAAAAGTCCCTGTAAAAAATCATTTTTTCCAAGTGCAGAATATATTAGTTCAAGCATATGTATAATAGCATCATTAGTACTTTTTTTCTGTCTGAACCCAAACTGACAGTGGCTGAGTATGTTTTGTGTTACGAAGTAAGAGTAGACTTGTTTGTTAACGAAGTAGGAGTAGACTTGTGGTGTGTGACAGTGGTGTGTGACAGTGGTGTGTGACAGTGGTGTGTGACAGTGGTGTGTGTAGCTACTGGTGCTTTAAAAGATCTCATGCGTACCAATGAGTAATATATTAGTAATTGTTAGCCACCTACCATAACATAAACGTTGACCCCTTTCCACTCAACACACACACACACTCATACATGGAGCCAGGAGCTATGAATCAACCCCTGCAACCACAAATAGGTGAGTACACACACACACGGGGCCAGGAGCTGTAAATCTACCCTTGTAACCACATATAGGTGGGTACACATACCCTGGTAGATAACAGATTTTGACATCACCATGCCCATCCATCTTCCCAAGAAACTCACCGAGATAATCCTCATTTGTGATTACTTTCTAAATTCAGTTGTCTAGAACAAATACACGAGTTGCAAATAAAAAAGTAGTATCACAGAGGTTGTCTTAGGCCTGGTCATGGACCAGGCCGAGGGAGCGATGACCCCCGGACCACCCTCCAGGTATACACTGTTGCCATCCTTGACTCTGACATTGAGAGGGTGGGAATTGCTGTTACTGTAAACTAGCCAGATGGTGCTATAATACAGAGGTGTATTAGAATTAATAATTGGGTTCCCACAAGCTCTCAAGCTCGTGGAGACTTCGACCTCGAACAGTTCATTTGTTGATGACTCTTTCTTTTCTCCTTATAGTTCTAAATAATTTAGAGATGTGAATGTAGCATGCTCATTTATGAAGCCAGGCACAGATATGCACAAATTATGAAATGGGTTTGTGTATTTTTTTCTGGATCCCCTCACGTATATTACTCCAGGAGCGTAACAAAGATTGATAACTTAGTTATGCAAGCATTAAATAAAGAGAAAGTCGAATATAATTTTGGATTCTTATGTAGAAGTTTAAATATTGTCAGAAAGGAACTAACAAACGAGTTTGAAGAAGAAGAAACAGATAGGAACTAATAAACCAGTTGTCTATAATAATGAAATGTATCAGCATATTTATGGAGAGAGTAACGAGGTGTGGATTGCAAGATGTTGCTACCACTAGTCTAAGGCTCGGCTATAAATATCTCTGGTAGTATGGTTTGTATAGAGATGCCAGTGACATCAAACAGGGCCATACACTGGTGTGTGGACAGATATAGGGCCATACACTGGTGTGTGGACAGAGATAGGGCCATACACTGGTGTGTGGACAGAGATAGGGCCATACACTGTTGTGTGGACAGAGATAGGGCCATACACTGTTGTGTGGACAGAGATAGGGCCATACACTGTTGTGTGGACAGAGATAGGGCCATACACTGTTGTGTGGACAGAGATAGGGCCATACACTGGTGTGTGGACAGAGATAGGGCCATACACTGGTGTGTGGACAGATATAGGGCCATACACTGGTGTGTGGACAGAGATAGGGCCATACACTGGTGTGTGGACAGAGATAGGGCCATACACTGTTGTGTGGACAGAGATAGGCCATACACTGTGTGTGGACAGAGATAGCCATACACTGTGGGAGAGATAGGGCCATACACTGGTGTGTGGACAGAGATAGCCATCATGGTGTGTGGACAGATAGGCCATACACTGTTGTGTGGACAGAGATAGGGCCATACACTGGTGTGTGGACAGAGATAGGGCCATACACTGGTGTGTGGACAGAGATAGGGCCATACACTGGTGTGTGGACATAGATAGGGCCATACACTGGTGTGTGGACAGAGATAGGACCATACACTGGTGTGTGGACAGAGACAGGGCCATACACTGGTGTGTGGACAGAGATAGGGCCATACACTGTTGTGTGGACAGAGATAGGGCCATACACTGGTGTGTGGACAGAGATAGGACCATACACTGTGTGTGGACAGAGATAGGGCCATACACTGGTGTGTGGACAGAGATAGGGCCATACACTGGTGTGTGGACAGAGACAGGGCCATACACTGGTGTGTGGACAGATATAGGGCCATACACTGTTATGTGGACAGAGATAGGGCCATACACTGTTGTGTGGACAGAGATAGGGCCATACACTGTTGTGTGGACAGAGACAGGGCCATACACTGGTGTGTGGACAGAGATAGGGTCATACACTGGTGTGTGGACAGAGATAGGGTCATACACTGGTGTGTGGACAGAGATAGAGCCATACACTGTGTGTGGACAGAGATAGGGCCATACACTGTGTGTGGACAGAGATAGGGCCATACAGTGTGTGTGGACAGAGATAGGGCCATACAGTGTGTGTGGACAGAGATAGGGCCATACACTGTGTGTGGACAGATATAGGGCCATACACTGGTGTGTGGACAGAGATAGGGCCATACACTGTGTGTGTGGACAGAGATAGGGCCATACACTGTGTGGACAGAGATAGGGCCATACACTGTGTGTGGACAGATATAGGGCCATACACTGTGTGTGGACAGAGATAGGGCCATACACTGTGTGTGTGGACAGAGATAGGGCCATACACTGTGTGTGGACAGAGATAGGGCCATACACTGTGTGGACAGAGATAGGGCCATACACTGGTGTGTGGACAGATATAGGGCCATACACTTGTGTGTGGACAGACAGAGCCATACACTGGTGTATGGACAGATAGGGCCATACACTACTGTGTGTTGGCACTGACAGGGCCATACACTGGTGTGTATACTTGGAGTACACCTGGAGAGGGTTTCGGGGGTCAATGCCCCCGCAGCCCGGTCTGTGACCAGGTATCATGGTGGATCAGGGCCTGATGAACCAGGCTGTTACTGTTGACCGCACGCAACCCGACGTACAAAACACAGCCAGGCTGGTCAGGTACTGATTTTAGGTGCCTGTACAGCGCCTTCTTGAAGACAGCAAGGGATCTATTGGTAATCCCCCTTATGTATGCTGGAAGGCAGTTGAACAGTCTTGGGACCCTGACACTTACTGTTGTCTCTTATCGTGCTAGTGGCACCCCTGCTTTTCATCGCGGGGATGTTGCATCGTCTGCCGAGTCTTTTGCTTTCATAGGGAGTGATTTTCGTGTGCAAGTTTGGTACTAATCCCTCTAGGATTTTCCAAGTGTATATAATAATGTATCTCTCCCGCCTGTGTTCTACGGAGTACAGGTTGAGAAACTTCAAGCGTTCATAGTAATTGAGGTGTTTTATCACAGTTGTGTGTGCCGTGAAAGTTCTCTGTACATTTTCTAGGTCAGCAATTTCACCTGCCCTGAAAGGTGCTGTTAGTGTGCAGCAATATTTCAGCCTAGATAGAACAAGCGACCTGAAGAGTCTCATTATGGGCTTTACATCTCTAGTTTTGAAGGTTCTCATTATCCATCCTATCCTTTTTCTAGCAGATATGATTGCTACACTGTTATGGTCTTTGAAGGTGAGATCCTCTGACATGATCACTCCCATGTCTTTTACATTAGTTTTTCGCTCTATTGTGTGGTTGGAATTTAACTCCCAGG